>CAUYRH010119780.1:0-44105 GCA_963574655.1 Perodicticus potto
TCTTGTGATTTTTTTTTTGAGGTGAAATTTAAGTTTTTGTGTGAGTAGTACTATTATACCTATCTTGAGTGTCTTGCTTGTACTGTATCACATCATACCTTTGTTTAATTCTTAATAAACTGTTCACTTGTTTAAAAAAAAAATTCTATTTTTAAATATTGTGCCTTAGTGCCATAGGTTACTTGGTGCAGGTGTGCTATCAAGTTCAATTCTGAATAATCACATTGTTCCCTGACATAGACAGCTGTACCTTTACCTTCTTTATATTTTAATTTTCTTTCTTAAAAAATGGTGATAATTTTATTCTGTAATAAAATGGAATGAAGCTAAATTGGATAGATACTTTTTGATGTCATATACTTTAAATTGCTTACAACAAATTTGCTTCCTTAAGCAGATGAAATGGAGAAGACCAGTTTCTCTGAGGTGTGGCTACCTTGTGGCAGGAGCTGATAGGATTTGGATTCTACTAGGTAGCTCGGGGGAAAGTAAAACAACCACCACACAATTTCAGTAGATTCTACTTGGTAAAATTCTCCAGAACAAGAGACGTGAAACAAGCTCCTTTAGAAATTAAAGCTGAGGACGGCACCTGTGGCTCAGTGGGTAGGGCGCTGGCCCCATTTACTGGGGGTGGTGGGTTCAAACCCGGCCCCGAGCTGTGTGATACCACGGCACTCTACCAAGGGTGATAAAGTTAGACGCTGTCTCTATTAAAAAAAAAAAAAGAAAAGAAAGAAAGAAAAGAAATTAAAGGTGAGACACACAGCCAGCCTTGTGCTGAAGTTCCCATCCGGCCCCTACTCTCATTTCCCTGCCAGACATCTCCCCCTGGAGCTCCATTAGCACCTCGACCTCCTGGGAGCAGGCTCCTTATTTTCCCTCATTAACTGACCTTTATCTTGGTGGTGGTACCATCTCCTGGCAGTTCCCCAGAGCTGTGGGAATCAGGGGAGCCTCTTATTCTCCTTTATCCCTCCCACTCCCCATGCTGGCTTTCCTTCCCCAAACCACATTTTTAACCATTACAGGAACCTCCTCATGCCACGAATTCCCACAGTTCTACCTTGGTTATCTTGCTAAGCTGCAAATGAACATCTTTGGCCTGTGCTTAAACCTGTTTCTCTTCTCTTTGAACGAAATGTTCTCCTTTCTGTCTGGTAAGAGGCTCATCTTTGGAAACCCTAAGTAGGGGACTTTTATTCTGGGCCATTTGACTTTCCCAGTGACTCAGTCTCTCCCTCTTTCCCTGCTCTATTTGCACAGCTACTGCTAAGGTCCAGAACTGTAATTTCCTATCACATTTGCTATAGTCCAGGGTTTCTAGTCTGCCTTCGGTACAAGATGGTGAGTTCTGGAATAATAGCGATGGTGGCTGGGTTTGCTTACTGTGTTCGGCATGCTGCCTGCGACCTAATAACAGATGCTAAGTTACTATCTATCTGTTGACTTTAACATGCAAATAAATCATCACGTGCCCATAATCCAGCAGAAAGAGGGGATATGTAGTCTTCCTTTTCAGTAGGAGCCCTTAGACAGCTATAGGTTGAGCATCCCTAATAAAAAAATCTGATGTCCAAAATGCTTCAAAATCTGAAACTTTTTGAGCACTGACACGATACTCAAAGGGAGCATTTTAGATTTCAGATTTTGTAAGCCAGGCGTGGTGGCTCATACCTGTAATCCTAGTACTCTGGGAGGCCATTGTGGGTGGGTTGCTTAAGCTCAGGAGTTGGAGAATAGCCTGAGCAAGAGTTAGAGCCCATCTCTGCTAAAAGCAGAAAAACTAGCCAGACGTTGCGGAAGTGCCTATAGTCCCAGCTACTTGGAGGCTGAGGTCAAGAGTTTGAGGTTGCTGTGAGCTATGACACTATGGCACTCTACCCAGTGTGACAGAGTGAGATGCTGTCTCAAAAAAGAAACAAAAAAATGAAAAAAGATTTTATATTTTTGCATTAGAGATTCTCAACTGGTAAGTATAATACAAATATTCCAAAATCTGAAATCCAGAACACATTGGTTCTAAGCATTTAGGACAAGGGTTTCTCAAACTGTCGTAGCCACTGTGTGACTTTGCCTGCCCTGTCCCTCTGCCTATTCAATAGGGTAATCCTCTTCCTCTCGTGCCCCATCGACTTTCCATTAGCCATCTCCTCCCCCTCAGTAAGTGAGCTTTTTATACCATGTGGCATGGGGTAGACAGGAGTAAGCAGACCTAGGGACTCATCCTGGCTCTGTTGGCAACTAGCTGTGTGACCTTCGACAAGTCATGTATTTTTTTCTCAGCTTCAGGACTTCCATGTGTAAAAGGAAAGGGAAGTTGTTAGACTAAATTAATGGTTTTAGATATGCTCTGGGGTTAAGAGGCAACAGGTGGAATTGGGGCCCAGAGCAGGTCTGTCCTGGGGTGTTTTATTTATTTACACATCTTAGAAATATTTAGTTTGAACACAGGGTGCCTCAGTTAAAACCTGCTTGAAAATCCCTGCCTTATAGATGAATTTGAAAATCCTTTTCCTCCTATTATCTCAGGAGCCACAGTTCCTCATTTGTTAATAAGAAAAAGGTGGGGGGACCTCACCTAATGTGCATGATGCAATGGTACATTTCAAAACTATTAAGAAATGAGTGTAATTGTGATGGATGTGTTACTTAGTTCAATGCAAGCATTTCACATTGTATATAGAAGCAGTACCCTGAACCTCATAAATGCATCAATGTACAAAGTTATGATTTAACAAAAAATAATAATTAAAAAATTAAAAATAAGAAAAAGGCTTTGCTGGTCTTCTGAAAAGGATTATTACCTGCTGGGAAAATTTCTCTCCCTTTAGTTTTTCTTTTCTTTCTTTTTTTTTTTTTTAAATCAAAATCTAATCATAGGCCCAGCTGGTTCTTCAGGCTGACTTGATGTGTACAATCCTGGCTTGTGTATATTTTTATTGTCTTTTTAACCTTTGCTCTCATTCATTTCATGCTGAGATCTGCAGAGCCCTGAAAGGACTTCATCTCGGAGATTAGGTGCTATTCCACGAGACTGGAGGCAGATCTAAACTTGCTTGTGTGCGTTGAGTGGGAAGTCAAGGGCTGGGCATTGGCAGCAGTCATTGGAACACTCCCTGTTTAACAATCATTGGTTACAAAAGAAAATTAAGATGCAAACAAAAATTCAGTGCATTTGAGTATAAAAGAAAAAAAGCATTCATTCAGTACTTACCACATGAGATGTGCTGCAGTTGGGAATAAAAAACAAAGATTATGCCACGTCTTCTCCTTTGGAGTCTATGGATCAGAGATCATCTAAGAAACAATGAAATTAATGTAAAATGTAAAGGTTCATAAATGTTCTTTTGCTCTCAAAAATCAAAAGAGAACTTGTAAGCCATTTGACTTTCCTTGTATAACTTTCAAAGATAAATTTTGTTCAGGCTTGCTTTTTGTGACCCAACTCTGAATTCTTTGCAGTTCATACATTAACAGTCCGATGGATAGAAGGTGCGGTGCAAATTCCATAATAACTAATATTAGTAACTGATTTACTGTTTGTATCATTTTTTAACAAAGAAAGCATGAACCCTTGGCTCCTCAATCTGGAACGTTCTTCTCCATGTCTTCAGATCCCTTTCCTAAAGTAGTTTTTTGTTTTTGTCATCTTTCGTATATTTATGTTTTAGTTAGACAACGATTTTATTGCTTGAGTACATAGACAAATTTATGCTTCCAGAGCACAGGCTGTGGAAGATTCGTAATGTCAACTGAGAGGGAGAACTTACTTGATCTTCTAATATTGAGCCAGTCTGTGAATTCAGCTTTCTATCAGAATCTGATGGAATTTAGCATCCTTATCCTGCCTGTTCCTTCCAAGATGCTTTCAAACAGCAACTCCTTTCTAAATTAAATGGTAGAGATCCATAGGAAGATCAGGAGCAAGTCCTCGGGACTTAGGGATTCTGAGGATTTTATTGCCCACCGCAAAATGTACTTGTGCAATGCGTGTGAGTCCCTAAGGATCACTGTGATTTGTGAAGGAGTCGAGCCCTTCTTGGCCAGTCTGTAAAGCTGCTCCTTCATGTCATCGGGCATCAACTTCAGCCAAGGGAGGACACTGTGGAGATAGGGCAGAACTCGCTGGTCAGGCCCTTGCTGGGAGCATGCGTACAATACTGAATGGTGGTGGTCAGCAGCAAAAAGTCCCTTCCTGTGGTTGACTGATTTTTAAGGTCCCTGTTTAGGATGCGAATTCTTTGGGACGCCTTCCCAAGCTGAGCTAGGTACTCCTCTGTGTTCTCTCCAAACATCTTGTACTCACCCTTGCTGGAGGGAACACTTTATAATATTGGTCTGTTTCATTATTGAAACAGCCTGTTATACTAACTGGTGCATAGGACTTACTGAGTACTAGACACACTGTACATATATGGATTCATTTATTCTTCTCATTGCCATGAGATAGCTACTGTGATCATCACCGTTATACAGAGGGGAAACTAGGATACACGGAAGTTGAGTGACTTGCCGAGGGTTGCGTAGATAGCACGAGGTAGAGCTGGGCTTCTGATCCAGGCAGACTAGCTCCCGAGTCTGTATTCTTTTTTTTTTTTTTTTTTAATAGAGACAGAGTTTCACTTTATTGCCCTCAATAGAGTGCCGTGGTGTCACACAGCTCTCAGCAACCTCCAACTCCTGGGCTTAGGTGATCCTCTTGCCTCAGCCTACTGAGTATCTCGGACTACAGGTGCCCACCACAACACCTGGCTATTTTTGTTGTTGTTGCAGTTTGGTGGGGGCCGGGTTCGAACCTGCCACCCTTGGTGAATGGGGCGGGCGCCCTACTTACTGAACCACAGGTGCCGCCCCAGAGTCTGTATTCTTAAGTATCCTTATATTTCCAGTGCCAGAAGAGTCATTCTGCAAGCATGTCCTAGGTCTAACCATTTACTTGGCACTTAGAAGGCTGTAATGCATACTTGGAAGAATACATAAAGTATGACTCTCACCTCCGAGAACTTTCTGCATGGTGGCTTGGTCACAGAGAACTATGATACGAAGTTAGAGGCAGAGATTGCAGGGGGCATAGGCCTAGGGCTGAGGCCCTGGGAAGAGGGATGGACTTATGTTATGTGGGACCTGGGGGCTGACCCCAGTGGGCTCAACATTCCCCCTCCAAGGGGAATGCTGGTGTCTTGGTCAGACAGCGACCATCCTCTCTGGCGGTGTCAGGACAACCTGGAATGTCTCTTGTTCTGAATCTTGAACTAGTCACGGATGACCTTAATTTAAAGAGAAACAGTATGCATTTGATTTGTAGAATAAGCCTATTAAAACCCAAAACAAAACTTTTCCCTCAATGTCAAGATGCAAAGAAATGAAACTTGCAATGCCATCTGAACAGTGGAATTTCCACAGCACAGAGAAAGAGCAACTTCTTTTGTAAAAGGATTTTGAGTTTAAAGAACTTGTGTAGAGGAAGCTATCATGAGCGGCCTGAGTGTGCGATGCCCCCAGTTTGCAGCGAGATGGAACAGTGTCAGCAGATGCTGGCAGAGGGGGAGGACCGGGCCTGCCCTGCGGCCATGTCTTTCAGAGAGCTGGCGATGAGACATTTGTGAGAGGTGCTAGCAGTCACTGTGTCTGCAGATGGGCTTTCATGCACAGGTTAGCTGCTTTATGCAGGGACGTCAGAACATTCTGCCAGACTGGAGTCTGTGCTTGGTCTTGCCCTGCTTCCTGCACACGCCAGACTCCTTCCCTGCACACGGGCCCGTTGCCTCTTCCCCTTCCCCTGGGCCCTCTGAATCCTCTCCCTCTCCCATTGAGTCTTCCAGAGTAACTCCATTGCTCGCTAATCTCCCAGTTTTTAGAAATGCTATGATGTTTGTAATTTCCACAAAAATGATAAAGGCAATATTATAGGAGACCCTCTGTCATTGGACTGTGGGGTTTAAGACCTGTTTCTGCCAATTTCCCAGGCATGACACTTAGCTTATCTCGGAGCCATCAGTTTCCCACACAGAGGACACGATTAGCAGTTTCTGTTGATAAGGATTAAGTACAGAAATATACATAAACTAGTTGGCACAGTGTCAGGTGAACATCAGGCCTTCCTGGGCCAGTCCTGTAGAACAGGGCCCCAGAGTCCCCTCTTTGACTCTGGGTTCTGGTGGTGTCCCAGCAGTGGCTTTGGCGTTGGAGGTGGTCTTGTCACCCACCACATATAGCAGATACAAATACAGGGAGGGTGGACAGGGGCTGAAATTGCTAATCTAGTGTTATGTCCTCAGTTACGGGGAAGATCCTTTAGGGCTACAGAATAGAATGTACTAGAGCAGCTTAATCACTGCCCTATTTATTAACCGAGTCAGGGAAAGTTTGGCTGAGGGCTCTAACTTACATTTGGGGCGTTAGCCTTTATGTATCCTATTGCCTGTCTCATCTTGATCCTTTAGCTTTTTTTTTTTTAATGCAAGTAACTGAAGCCAAACCAAACAGAACAGAGTTCATTGGCCCAGAGCTGGCAGAGGCACCTGGGGACCTGCCTCTCCATCCAGCTGCTCGGTATTATCACGTGTCCTGAAGGTGCTCCAGCTTCCTGGTACTTATTCCTCCCCATAGCAGGCTGCAGGTGTGTGTGTGTGATTAAAAAGTAACTATTCTGAAGTTCTCACTATGAGAAAGCAAAATCTCACCGAGGCAGCAATATAATAGGCCCAAAGTGAATAACTTGGATCCCGGCTGCCTGATCTCTAAGCTCCTACTGTCAGCAGATCTGGGCTGTGGGGATTCTTGGACTTTGTGTCTGCTGCTGTGGTCAGGAGCAGGCCAATCTTTGCACAGGGATTTTTATTTTTACAAATCTGAGTTCTCTGTTTAATCAGAAGTAGGGGTGGTGGGTTGTCATGAATTCTGGCCATGGGATCAGGATTTGCTCTTGATATGAGCCCAGTGACAATGGTTCATGGAGAAGTAATTAAAAAAAATACGCTCCCTCTTTGGGCCAGACGTTTCCAGGCTGTTCACAGTTGCTAGGCAGGTGCTGGGGCTGCCTGTTTGACAGGTGTTCTTTTGGTTTGGTCTCATAACAACGCTTCAAGGTAGGCGGATTCAAAACTCAGCTGCAGACAGCTTGATAACTGACCCAATGTCAAATAATTAGAAAGTGGCAGAATTGGAACTTAAACCCAGGCCTGATGACAAAGTCTGTGCATTTAAGAGAAGAGAGGAAAAATATCAACCAACACTTGGAATAGATGTGCTCACTTCGTCCTTATAACATAGCCGCAGCCTCTCAGCTGGTGGGAAACATGAATTTGCCTCCAGAATAGAAGTTTCTGAGAGGGAGGCTGAGGCTGGTGACACAGTCCAGCGCCAGGGGGCTGGTTATTGCCTAGTCTTGGCAGAAATAAGGTCCAAGCAAGATCTGTACTATGGGAAACAAGGTGTGGGGGAGCATACATTCTTCCTGCCAAAGGAAACATACCTGCCCACTCTAGCCTTTTCTTTCTTTTTTTTTTTTTGAGATAGAGTCTCACTTTGTTGCCCTCAGTGGACTGCTGTGGTGTCACAGCTCACAGCAACCTCAAACTCTTGGGCTTAAGCAATTCTCTTGCCTCAGCTTCCCAAGTAGCTGGGACTACAGGCGCCTGCCACAGCGCCCAGCTCTTTTCATTTTTGTTGCAGTTGTCATTGTTGTTTAGCTGGCCCAGTTCAAGTTTGAACCTGGCAGCCCTGGTGTATGTGGCCGGTGCCGTAACCGCTGTGCTACAGGCGCAGAGCCCCACTCCAGCTTTGACTGTGTCTGCCGCTATGGTCAGGAGCAGGTCAGCAGTGCAAAGTACCAGCTGTCTAGTACCAGGGTCTTCAGGAGATGTTTGCCCTGTGACTCAGAATGTGAATGTTCAACACAGGAGAATTTGTTTTAGGCAGGATGATTTGGGTTAGGCTGTTTCCAGGGCTAAGGTCAAGGCTGGGTATAACCTGGCCCGTGTGAGCTTTCAGAGTGGCCAGCTTCCACCCTGCTTCCTGTCCCAGGACCTCGGCCAGCACCAAACCCAGCCCTTCACTTTGGAGGTTCTGGGGAGGTTCAGGCACCAGAGCTGACGGGATTTGCCCAAAGTCATGGCGATTTGGCTCCCTTGCTCTGGAGCCCTTTCCCCTGCCCTGCCCGGCCCTGTAACCCCTACTTGTTCCTGGTAAATAGACATGTTCAGAACTTTAAGGGGGGATCTGCAGTCTCAGTGACCACTGTTGACAATTAATTCTCTTTTGTGTTGCAGTTTCTCCCCCAGGAAGACACATTTTAGTAAGTGCAGCTGTTTGTTTTGCCACCATCTTGCCCTTAGGAACCATGTGGAGCTTCCAGGCCGGCAAGTGAGAGCACAGCCAGCGATGGTCTGTGCTTGGCCTGTGGGCGCCTGGGTGGCTGGGCCAGGCCAGCTGGTTACTCATTCAGCAAATGCTTACAGAGCCCTTTGCCCAGAACTGGAGACAACTGTGGCAAATATTGTAGCCCTTTCCAGCAAAGTGCTGCAGTCTGGTGGGGGTTTGGATGTGTAATCAGTCAGCCATTCTTCAAAGTCACAATCTTTCTGTAGATGACCCCAGGGTGTTCCAGAAGCCAAGCTGATGGTATCTAACCCGGGGTGCTCAGGGAGAACTCTTTGCATTGGGTAATAATGCAGCTGGGAAGGAAAGAATGAGCCAAAAGTCCAACATATGGTGAGGGGTTCCAAATTAGAGAGCTCACAGTTTGGGGACCACACCTAGTTTAGTGCCTGGCACAGGAGATGAGGCTAGAGGAGAAGCCAGACCAGGACACGTAGGTCTTAATAGAAATTTTGGACACTGTCATGGGAGCAGTGGGGTGTGAGACCTCTGTTCCATCTCTCACCTACAACCTAAACATGTGTGAGTGAGAAATTCTTTGAATTCCGTGGTGCCTGCCCACAAAAGAAGGTGTTTTTCTAAGAGCTCTGTCGGCAGAGTGGGTTCCGGGCCTTTATGCCCGAGATGATGGCTAACCCTGGCATTCCACACCGGCTCACCGAGCCAGCTGTTGCCCTTGGACATGATTTGGTTCCACTGTAGTTAGGGAGGCCCCCTGCATCCTGCTGCTTTGCCTCCTGCCACACGTCTTGACAGGCACTGAGGACATCATGGCAGACTCATGTGCCACCACCCCCACGACAGAGAAGGGCTCAATCCTGGAAGTCGGCGCAGTCCCTATATACTGTTTTGTTTTTAAATGGGACTATCTTCTTATGAGTTATTCTTATGTAAGCAGTACATGTTCTGTTAGGTAGGGATAAGGAGGGAGGGAAACAGATGCTTCGTCTGGGGTGTCCACTGGGAGGCAGATGATGTTAGGAGATCTGCTTTGTCTACTCGGAGGAACAGATTGACCCCGGGGGCCTCCCAAGGAAGAACAGATGACGTGTCAAGAGGGTCCCCAGGGACCTGTCAGATATTTGATCTAAAATAGAGGGTTCCCAAGAACTGGTTGGTTCTGACCAACCAAAAATAGGCAGAGAAACCACGAAGTGGAGATATTATCACGGCCTCGATAGAGGGGATTTGGAGCATAGTTGGGTAACAGCGTCCCTATATGACCTACCCACTTTAATGACGTTAAAATCACACTCACCAGACCAAGACAGTTTACAAATACCATGGCAACCCTCAGAAATTACCTAACAAAGAAATGGGGAGGGTTCCTTATCCTAGGAATTCTCCACCCTTTTCCAAGAAAATCCGTGAATATTCTACCCTCTACTTATCTTAAAATTAGGGAATCAACATAAAAGGAGAAAGCTTGTTGAACTCAGCATCTCCACTCACAGGGGCTGACCCATTCTTTCTCTGGAATGTTGTGCTTTAATGAACTTGGCACCCTGCCTGCTTGCACCGGCTTGCTCTGCTCATTTTACTCTGTGGACTTGGTACCAGTAACCATTCTCTGGTACTGGGAACCAAGAACCAGAGAACACGGGGACCTGACATCTTGTCCCCATACCTAACAGTTCCTTCTGTAAAAAAGAAACATCCCAGAAGAGTATACAACAGAAAGTGGAATGTCCTGCCTTCCCTCCCATTCCCTTTGCCCTCAAACTGTTATCATTCCAGACTTTAAAGGAAATGCACATCTGTGCATGTCCAGACATTTCCTATTGCACTAAGCTTCACCCAAGTAAAAACAGACCCTCCACAGACCTCGACGTCTTTCCAGAAGTCCCTCCAAAAGTGCCTCCTGGGTGTCCACAGCCTGTTTGTCGGTCTTAGCTCCATACGGCAACTTCTCTTCTCTTCTCCATATCTGCTCCCGTGTGTGTCTGCTGCTCACGGAAGCTTGGAGAAGTTCATGGCAGCCAAACACCAAAGTCCTTGCCTTGGAACTGTCCCCAGGTGTCTCCTAAGTCTCCAGGCCTTGGTTGGCAGCATTGGATGGTGGATTCCCCGCTAAGGAAGCACATAGGTCTCCAAGCTGGCCAAGAACACAGTCATCTACATTTCCAGCCAAGGAGCTCCCCCGTCCCCAGTACCACTGCCACATCCCCACCCCCATGCAGGGCATCCTTAGCCCCTAAATCTGGCTTTTAGCAGAGACAGAGGGAGGAGAGTGCCAGCTGCTCATTGTTTTCTGGGTCTCCTAGTCTGCTTTGCTCAGAGCCTGGATCTCATGAGGCCTCTACTGAGTGGTCCCTGTCAGCTCTGCTGCCAATGCCTCTTGTAGAACCAGCCTGGGGGAGGCAATGGGGAGCTGCCATCCTTCCTCCCAGGGTTCTTTCCCTTTCTCTGCCTCTGCCCCCCTCCCAGCCCCCCCCCCGGTCTCTTCTCCCCTGTTATTTACCATCAAGACTTTGTAGAAGCTCATATGTATTATGAATACGAACCTTTTATGTATTTATAGTGAAGATATTCATATCGGTTTATCTTTGACATCGTGGTGGTATTTTTTGTTATTAAAAAAATTCAGAATTCTGCCTACCTAATTTTTCCTTTATGAGCTCCACGTTTTGTGTTCTGCATAGAAAGGCCTCTTCTTCCCCAAGATTGTAGTGAAATTCTGCTCTAGAAACATAGTTTTACATTTAAGTTAAACTCTTTCATCTGTCTGAAATTTGTTCTTGTGAGTGTCCTGCGGTGAGTGGACTTTCTTTAAAATTCCCCATAGAGTTAGATGTAGAAGCTAAAAGCCAGAGTCGAGATGGATTTAGGGGCTCCGATAGCCCTGCATGGGGGTGGGGAGGTGGGAACGGTACAGGGTGTAGGGGAGCTCCTTGGCTGGATACGTAGATGACTGTGTTCTTGGCCAGCTTGGAGACCTTTGTGCTTCCTGCTTAGAATGACTCTCAAACCTTGTGCCTTTAGAGCCAGCCTTTCCCTTATGATTTAATTCAGGCTTTGGAGGTTCGGAGGGATGTGTTCAGGGCTGTGTTTTGCTGCATGTGGGGTCAGGCTGAAGACTTACTGTGGACTGTGAGGGTTGAGTTTCAGAGAGGGTCAGGACACAGCGCCACCCACCCTGACAGGCTAGGCCAGGAACCATGGAGCTCCGAGCTGCATGAGGACCCGTGGCATCAGCAGCAGCCTCCATGCCTCCTGGCTTCTGTCAGCAATGATGGTCCCTTAGTGTCTGATACTTGCTTGGGGCATCAAAAATATTGATTTACCGAGTTGATAGAAAACCATTAGGAAAAATTGGGGGTGTCCAGGAAGATGATGGCCCAACCAAGAGGACTTCAATGGCAGTCTGTGTAGGGAGGTGACATCTATCCATTCATTCAGCAAATATTACGTGAACGCCTACTGTGTGCCAGGCACTTTTCTAGGACAAGAAACAGGTTGTTTTTCCAATAACAACTAATTTGATTCTCTGACATCAAGTGGGTGTCCTGCAATTCTGTTCAGTTCTGCCACTGTCTACCTGGAGTTCATGCAGACCACTCCTGTTAAGGGCTCAGTCCCACAGAACTGCTCTCCCCAACTTCACATGCCAGCTGCAAATGGGGTCCCAAGGCTACCTGAATTTCTGCCTGCCTGACTACAATATCTAGTGTTCCCACGACCTCCTCCCCCTCGGTTTAATAATTGGCTAGAACAACTGACTGAACACAGGTACTTGTTACAAAGGATTTAAATAAACAGCCAGACGAGGAGGTACACAGATGAGCCCCAGGAGGGTTCAGAGTGCAGGAGCCCCCGTCGGGTGGAATCAGGGTGCACTCCAGCATGGAAGCGCTAAAAAAAGAAAACCTGGAAACTTCCCCAGTCCTATTGTTTAAGGCTTTTATATGGGGTTTCATTACATAAGCATGTTTAATTAAATCACTGGCCACTGATGGTTGAATTCAATATCTAGCCCTACTCCCCTCCCAGAGGTTGGAGGCTGGGGCTGGAAGTTCCTGAAGCTGTTTGGGGGCCCAAATGGAGTCACCTCATTAGCATAAATGCAGGTTCAGTTAAAAAGAGGTTTGTTAGCAATAACAAAAGACACTTCTATCACTAAGGAAATTCTAAGGGTTTTAGGAGCTCTGTGCCAAGAATTGCGGGCAAATACCAAATACATATAATTTTTCATTTTGGTGCATTAAGATATTTGCCCTTGTGAAGCTTATAGTCTGGTGGGAGAAAACACCCAATAAAAAGAGTACTGGCGGTGCCTGTGGCTTAGTAGGTAGGGCGCTGGCTCCATATGCTGAAGCTGGCAGGTTCGAAGCCGGGCCCGGCCAAACTGCAACAAAAAATAACTGGGCATTGTAGTGGGTGCCTGTAGTCCCAGCTACCCAAGAGGCTGAGGCAAGAGAATCACCTAAGCCCAGGAGTTGGAGGTTGCTGTGAGCTGTGATCTCATAGCACTCTACTAAGGCAGATAAAGTGCGACTCTGTCTCTAAAAATAAATAAAATAAAATAAAATAAAATAAAATAAAATAAAATAAAATAAAATAAAATAGTACTAAGTTCTTTGAATGTTGGAAAGTGATAACTCCTATGGGAAATCTAGGTGCTCTCATTTTCATTGTGTCTTGCATCAGCAAATCTCTGTGCTAAAGCTACTATTTTAAGTGATACTTTGCAACAAGTTATAAGTATTGTTAACTATAGTCCTGCAAATGTAAAGCAGCATCCATTAGCTTTGTAACATGCAATTTGAACAATCAGTGTGGATTTGCTGTATTATTCTAAAGTGCATTTGCTATCACAAGGACAGGTGTTAGCCCTAATTTTATCTCTGCATGGACAGAGAGTCAAATTTTATGAAGAACAGAATCAGCAAAGTGAATGAATTATTAAAAGAAGATTTCTATGGGAATGCAGTATGTTTGGGTGATATAATATCAAATCAAAATGACTTGAATATTTCTTTGCAAGGTAAAAACTCAGTTTATATATGATATATGGCAAAAAAACCCAAGCATTTCAAAAAAAGCTATCTTTTTTCCAAACACTGCTTGAAAAAGAAATTTTGGATGAATATTTTCCTCAGTTAGCAAAGGTCATTGATGAGCAGGATGACAGACATGAATTATATGAAGAATATGCAGCTGTGACAGACCTAGTAATTGGAGAATACAATGAAAGGTTCATTGACTTTGAGAATCGTGACATCATGCTCAAATTGGCATTTCAGCCTCACCTAGTTGGTGTCACCAAGGCACCTCAAAAACTGTAAATAGAATTGATTGAACTCTCAGTAGATGACATTTTAATGTCATTGTTTGGTGCTAAGAAAGTTCAACTGAAATGGGAAAAAATGCAGTAGAATACTCTTACCTTTGGCAACAAGCCTGAAAAATGCTTTCTTGCTTTTCAACCACTTATTGCTGTGAACCTACTTTCTCTCACCTAACCCAAACTGGAATGCCCTTAAGGCCACAAATGACTGATACCCATCTAGAGGATCAACTGACACTGGGGACCTCCATGGCACAACCAAATATTCAAATGCTTTCCAACAAAAAGAAGACACAACAAGGTCATTAGAAGACTAGTTACCTTTAAAATTAACAAGTAATTTTCATTTTTTGAAATTAGTAAGTGTAGTAGTTAGATTTTTTTTCAAAATAATGTATATTTTAAGTACACCTAATTTAAATTTCTTGAATGTGGCTTTATTTGATTCAAGCTAAATTAATGTGGCCCTCCAACATGAAAATGTTCCCCACCTCACCCCTGGCAGTGTTCTGCACAGTAACAGGCTGTACAGGTTCGTAGCTTAAGAGCAATAGGCTATATTAGCTGGCCTGTGCGTGTAGTAGGCTATCCCATCCAGGTCTGTGTAAGTGCCCTCTATCATGTTCACACAATGACAAAATTGCCTAATGGCACGTTTTTCAGAACATACCCCTGTTGTTAAGCAACAGGTGCATGATTGTGCTGTGCTTGATGCAGAATAGAATCATTAAAAGAAAGGACATGGAAGACACAATAAGACATAAGGCATATGGTTGAACAAAGTTGCCTTGATTTATTTTTCCTAAAGTAAAAATGAGTTGAGTTCTATTTTAGTTGTTTAGCATCAGGCAAATACCAGCCCTGAGTCTGAATCAGGTTTAGAGTTAATCTGAGGCAAGATGAAAATAAAGAACTGAACAAAAATTCTGGTATGGTAATACAATGTTTTGGTCATGTCAAAGGTGAGCTGAGGGCAAGAAGAATGTTAGAGATCTTAGTCTGTTTGGGCTGCAGTAATAGGATTCCATAGATTGGGTGACTTACGTTAACAATGGTTTATATAAGTCACACAATCTCACGGTTCTAGAGGCTGGGAAGTCCAAGATCCACGTGCTGGAGATTCCATATCTGGTGAAGACCCACTTACCTGTTCATGGACAGTCATCTTCTTGCTGAGTCTTTACATAGCAGAAGGGGTGAGGGATCTTTTCAGGGTCTCCTTTATAAGGACACCAGTCCTAAATTAATACTCATTACCTAACAACCTACCAAAGGCCCTACCTCCTAAAACCATCACACTGGGGATAGGATTTCAACAATATGAAATTTGGGGGGACACAAATATGCAGCCTACAACAGTAGATATGGACAAAGTCCCATTAGAAATGTGATCTGTGCGACCAGCCCTGATGACCTAGAGTGATCACATTTATCTTTTCTTCCTTCCCTCTTTCACAGAGCTGGTTGTTGACATTCTCTCGAGACACTGCCCTTATGTGTGCAGTAAAAAGCTTTAAACAAACCCTGAAGCTTATGAAAACATGGTACATTCCTCAGATAGCTATGTTAATCTTCTTGAAGTGACTGTTATGACTAGCGTCTAGACAGCCTTAGAACTGAGGGTGGCTTCAGGAGACACTGGGCCATTTACTTCAACTCCCAATTTTTATGAAACATGAAGAAACTGCCCAAAGCCAGTACAGAGGTTCCTAGGAGTGAGGTCTCCTGACTTCTTACATGGTGCTTTACTGACCGTACCGTGCTGTCCATGTCATAATTGTAGGCTTAGAACTTGGGGTTACCAGTATTTCTTGAGAATGAATATTTAAGAATGACTATTTTCTTTTTGCTGAGAACTTTAGGTAAGTCCCGGCAGCCATGTTTCCATCAGGTCACCATACTCCCACCATAACGGATTGGATTGGTTGAACTCCTTAGATTCTCATTTTATTGAGATTTTTGACTGAGCCTGGAAGTTGGAAATTGAGTCATATAATAAGCTGTGGAGGGAAGGTCTTCAAATTCCTTTACTGAGGTCCTACAAGCTGTTTTATCCTATTTCTCAGATTTTATCCTTCAGTAAAACTGAGGACAGTGGCTCATACCTGTAATCCCAGTGCTTTGGGAGGCTGAGGCAGGAAAATCATTTGAGGCCAGGAATTTGAGACCAGCTTGGGCAACATAGCAAGACTCTGTCTCTACAAAAAGTAAATAAATACAAACAACAAGACAACCCTTTTTTCTTAATGCTCAGATTGGTTTCTGTTACATAGATAACCAAATCAAAGATAAAAACACATCAGATACAACACGTTTTAAAATTTGTGGTTAAATACATGTAACATTTACCATCTTAACTATTTTTATTTTTATTTATTTATTTATTTTTTTGCAGTTTTCTTTTGGCTGGGGCTGGGTTTGAACCCGTCACCTCTGGCATATGGGGCGGGTGCCTTACTCCTTTTTAAAATTTTATTCATTTATTTATTATACAGACAGGGTCTCGCTATATTACCTAGGCTGGATTTGAAACCCTGGGCTGAAGTGACCCTTCCACTTCAGCTTCTTCAGCAATTAGAACTAATGAGCATGCACCACCATACCTGGCTCCAACCATTATTAAACATACAGTACAGTGGTATTAAGCATATTAATATTGTTGGGTGACCAACCATCCATCTCCAGAACTCTTTTCATCTTGTAAAATGAAACTACACCTGTTAAACAGGTGTAGTTTCCCATCCTCCCATTTTCCCATCCTCATAAGCCCTGGAAACCACCGTTCTGTTGTCTGTATGACTTTGACTACTTTAGGTACCTCCTATACATGGAATCTTATAGTATTTGTCTTTTTGTGACTGGCTTATTTGTAGCCACCACCGCTCTCTCCTCTGTTTGCTAACTGCTTAGAATATCCTCTCCCATTCCTTTGCTTTCAACCTACTTGTGTCTCTAAATCTAAAGAGAGTCTCTTGTAGACAGCATAGAGTTAGATCTTTATTTAAAATCCATTCTGCCAATCTCTGTCTTTTGACTGAAAAGTTTAATCCATATACATTTAAAGTAATTATTGATGAAGTGGGACATGTGTCATTTTGCTATTTGTCTTCTATGTGTCTTGTAGAAAACAAACAAATGTCCCCTCTTTTTCTGCATTACTTTCTTCTTTTGTGTTGAGTTGATTTTTTTTGCAGTGAAGTATTTTAAATGTTTTAATTTTTCTCTCATTTCCTTTGGTAAACATTCTGTAACTACTTTCTTTGCATGAAGATTAAATTTATTATAACATCCTAATGTTATAACTTTCACTGAATTTATATCAACTTAACTTCAATAACCTACAATAACCTTCAATAACCTTCAATAACCTCCTGTCTGCTTCTATACAGCTTTGTCCCCTCTCCTTTTCAGTTATTTATGTTATAGAATTATATGTTTATATATTGCATGTACAAAAACATAAACTAATTTTAGTTTTTTTAATGTATTAACCTCTTAAATTATATATAAAACAAAATGAGGAGTTATAAATCAAAGTTACAAAAATACAAGCTTTTAAAAAAGTAATAGTTCTTTTAAGAGTATATTAGTCTTTTAAATCATATAGAATATAAGAAAATGGAATTATAAACCAAAGTTAAAATAATATTACCTTTATAATTGCCCATGTATTTGTCTTTCCTGAGATCTTAATTTCATCATATGGCTTCACGTTACTGTTGAGTATCTTTTTGTTTCAACCTGGAACCCTCCTCATTACATGATGGGCAAATGTAGTGGTAACAAACTTTTATCTAGGAATTTCTCCCTCATTTTTGAATGACAGTTTTGCCAGATGTAGGATTCTTGTTTGACAGTTTTATTTCTTTTAGCACTTTGAATATATTAGCTCACTGCCTTTGGGTCTTCAAAGTTTCTGATGAGAAATCTAATAGATTTTTGTTTTTTTCAACAGTGTCTTGTTCTGTTGCCCAGGCTAGAGGATTGTGGCATCAGCCTACTTTCCAGAAGTCTCACATTCTGGTTTCAGGCGATCCTTCTGCCTCAGTTTCCTGAATAGTTGGGACTATAGACACCACCATGCCCAGCTAATTTTTCTATTTTTAGTAGAGATGGGTCTCACTCTTGCACAGGCTGGTCTCAGAACGTCTGACCTCAAGTAATCCACCTGCCTCTGCCCCCCGAGTGCCAGGTCTACAGGTGTGAGCCACTGCGCCTGGTGGAGAAATCTATCCTTTATATGTGATGAGTTGCTTCTATCTCGATGCTTTCAGAATTTTCTTTGCTTTTAGATTTTGACGGTTTGATTATAATGGGTCATAGTGTGGGATTTCTTTTAGTTTATCCTGCTTAGAGTTTGTTGAGCTCTTGGATGTTTATATGAATGTCTTTTGCCGGGCGCGGTGGCTCACGCCTGTAATCCCAGCACTGTGGGAGGCTGAGGAGGGAGAATTGCTTGAGCTCAGGAGTTCGAGACTCGCCTGAGCGACAGTGAGACCCCGACTCATGAAAAAAAAAAAAAAGAATGTCTTTCACCAAATTGGGAGAATTTTGGCCATTATTCCTTTGAATACTCTCTCTACCTCTTTCTCACTTGCTTCCCCTTCTACATCTCCCCCTATGCACATGTTGGTTTGCTTGCTGGTGTCCCAGGGGTCTCACGGTCTCTGTCACTTTCCTTCAATCTTCTTTCTGTTCCTTAGACTCAATAATTTCAATTGTCCTAACTTCAATTTCACTGATTCTTTTTTCTGTCTACTGAAATCTGTTTGGTATCACTCATGAATCTTTAATTTTAGTTATTGTACATTCAGCGGCAGAATTTCTGTTGTATTCCTTTTAGCTTTTTAAAAATCTCTGTATTGACATTTTCATTTTATTCATACATTATTTTCTTGACTTTCTCCATGTCTTCAGTTAGTTCTCTGAGCATCTTTAAAACTGTTCTTTTAATGTATTTGTCCAGTAAGTCTACCATTTGGTCTTTCTCAGGAATGGTTTCTGTTGGTGGTGGTTTTTTTTTTTTTCTTTTTAATGAGCCATAACTTCCTATTTCTTTGTACACCTTGTGATTTTGTTGTTGTTGTTGAAAACTGAACATTTGATTCTAATATTGTAGTAACTCCAGAGATTGGATTCTACCCCTTTCTTAGGATTGACTGGTTTTCCTCTTTGTGTTTTGATGGGTGTAGGCTCTTTATGACAAGGATTAGGCTGAGGGATAAACTTAAGGCCTTCTCAGGTATCTATTAAGCTTGTGCCTTTTCCTGGGCGTGCATGACCATTTTCTCAATTCCCTGGTAGATGTAGTTGCTTTTGAATGCACTAGACTTTAAATATTTGGCTCTGAAAAGGGGAAAAAGAGAAAAATGAAGGGTATGGGTAGCAGGAAGATAAAGGACACTACCCTGTAGATCTCCTAGGAGCTGCTTCGGCTGGAGGAGGGAACGCAACAGTAAGGGAAGGGTTGCAGTAGTGGCTGCCTACTCCTGTGTTCGCCCCTCCAAGATAAGGAGCAATAATCAGGAGTCAGAACACAGACTCCCAATTTCTGTGCATCTGGCTCCCACAAGCTGCCAGGAAGCTGGTCCAGGCACACTTGCACAGCTGCCTGCCCTGGGTATGGTAGACAGGTAGCTGCAGCGAGCTGAAATTGACTGCCATTAGCCACTATTAGGCATCCACACCTTCCCCTGCAAGTTTTAAGCCTTCGAATAGACTCTAGAGTTCCAAAACAGTTACGGAAAACAGATTCAGTCAGTGTAATTATTGTGTAAGTGGGAGACAGATTCTTGGTGTTTCCTCCTCTGCTATCTTCCCTGCATCCTCTCTTTAGATCTGAGTTTTTTATTACAAACCTTGATTTAAAAGTCCTGGTTCTTTTGAGGTAGCTTATTACATCATTACTACATAGGCAGTGATTATACCATTAAAACATTAGGGCTATATGAAGACAGTTTACCTGAAGCCATGGAGAGAATGAACATTCACTGTGACCGGCTTGTCTTCAAAAGCTTATGTTTCATTATAATTCTTGACTTGGGTTTTAATAACAGTTACGTAAGACCATGTGAGAAGTGCTTAAGTTCAGTGTCCAGAGGGCAACTCTTTTCAGAAGCGACCTCAGCTTTGCCTGAGGTTTCTTTGCCTATTCAGTAGGGAAAATAATGTCTTCATCATGATGTAAGGAAGACTAAATTGCAGTAAATAAGATAAAATGAGATAATAATATGGGTGTTGAGAGACAAATCTGGATCTAAAACCCAGCTCTGCCTCTAATTACCTGCATGAGCTTGGTAGATCACTTCACCTCCCAGAGCTTGGGTGGCCTCATCTAAAAGAAAGAGTACGAATAACTGCTTCCTAGGACAGCTATGAAGTTTGCAAACATATGGTTCATAACAGGAACCTGACAGATGTTATTGTTCCTTCCATTCCTATTACGTCTTTTAAGCCTTCTCTGTTAACTGTGAGTAGGTCACAGAGTTATAGCCTTACAACATAATTATTACATCTTGGGGAATTCAGAGTTTATAAACTGAGATGACAATCTGAAAATTGGAAGTCTTCAATTTACCTGCCTGAAATGCTGTATCTGAGAAGAACAAACCAGGTACAAATAAAGTCCTTTGTGTGGCTAAGATGGAGAACAGACCGACTGTGTGTGTGTGGTTGTGTGTGTGTGTGTGTGTGTGTGTGTGTGAGAGAGAGAGAGAGAGATCGATCTCCTGAATCTCACCTTGGGAATTTGATGTCTGAAAACTCGTTGTGTGGTTCTCAGTGGGGTCCTCAAGCTAAGAGCACTTGGAAAGGGGAGAGACAAGGCAATGGGGTCCCCTGCCCTTTGGTTTTGGCCTTGATGGCATAGGTATAAATATGCTAGGAGCCATCCTGGACCAGTAGACCCCACTAACCAAAGACTAGAGTTTTCTGTTTTCATTTCAGAACTGTTCATTTGGGCAGCTGCTTGGTGCAGAAAGCCAGAAGCAGCAGCCCAAGACGGCAGTGCCTGTGGCTCAAAGGAGTAGGACGCCAGCCCCATATGCCAGAGGTGGCGGGTTCAAACCCAGCCCTTGCCAAAAAAAAAAAAAAAAAAGAAGCCCAAGATATGTTTCTTGCTCTCTGAGACTGTAGACCATGAAACAGAATATGGCTTCTGTAGCACTGCCTGACTTTGGGAGAGATGAGACTGTTCCTATGGAAGATACTTGGGAATATGGGATAGGTGGTGGGTCCTGAAAGGACTGGAGGTTGGGGTGGCAGAGGTGGTGGGCGGCGAAGTAGGATGAACATCATCCGGACTTCTGTGCTGTCAGTGTCAGTCGGCCTGGGTTTCTGACCATGCTCAGAATCACCAGGATATGAGAAGGCAGTTTCTACAAAAATCCAGCTCAATAGATTAGGCAAGTCCAAGGAATGGGTGAGCAGGCTTTTGGTTGGAATATTATTGTTGTAGCCACCACAAAATAGCGATGTATTTATCATTACTGGCTGTAAAAAAACCTCTTGGCTACATTAATCAGGGTTGGTTCAGCTTTCTGAGATAATATTGTTGGCATTTCAGGGGTAAATAGCTGACAGGGCCTGCATCCAAATTCCCTGGGCCTTTGTTAACTAAATGAGCACAGGTTCTGTCCTGTCAGGAGCCCCTGCAGCCCTGACTAGACCAGACATGGATGTGCTCCACGCTCCAGCCCCAGCGCAGCCTGTGTCCCCCACAATCTAGGAGTCCAGCAGTGACCTGGGGTCTCATGGCTTTTACTCTTTCACAACCTGCAGCCCTTGTTGCCCTGGGTCTTGGGCTACGAAAGTTCCAAGACATAAATAGTCCAGCACCACTCAGAAATGACCTTTCCAATGTCCTCTCTTCTCAGGAGATGGTCACATTCAAAACTCTGAACTTGGCAGCCCCTGGGCAATGGAACGTTACAGGAGGATTACCAAAGGATTAGGGGGCTTTGCTGAGTGAGCACATCCTGGGTACTTTCTGCTAGAATGGTTTTTCTGAAACAGATCTGATCAAGCCACTCCGCTATGGCTCCATGTCTCCTACAGCTGTGTTTTGAAAAGTGTCACCCAACCATCCTCTGCATCAAACTCACCCCAGAAGGGAGAGATGATTAAAATGCAGATTTCTGTTTCTTTTCCCCCCTAACCATTGAATCTGAACTTTGGCATGCAGTATTTTGGAGCCTGCATTCAAAACAAACTGCCCTAGTGATTCTTACATTTACTAAAGTTTATGAATTGAAATACACCATGGGGTGAAGTCTGAGTTGCTTAGCATGAAACTCAAGGCACAACAGGATATGGGTCGACCTGTCTTTACCTTGTCATCTTTCCTGGAAGCACCTAGGGACCCACACCTCCCACTTCTAGCCAAACTGAGGCACCTTACAGAACTGGCTGGGCCTCTCTCTCATGGCCACACCACTCCCATTGCTTAGGGAACTCTCTCTGTCACCATCTTTCCTTGCTCACCTTGTTATTCTTTTATTTTTCTGAGCAGTCAGCTCTGCCGTCCTGTCCTTTGGTAGGCATGCCCTCGGCTTCCGTCCCAGTGACACACCAAATCATAGCCATTTGGGTTATCTATCTTTCTCTCCATTGGACTCTGGGCTCCACGAGAATGGGAACCATGTCCCATCTTTGGTTTCCCAGCACAGACTATGCTCCTTAGCCTTTGGTGAGAGGCTCAGAAACAGCCTAATGAATAAAGACCTGAATTTAGAGATGCCAGACCTTTGTATCTACTTGGATTTGGTATGTCTTTTTTTTTTTTTGAGACGGAGTCTCAAGCTATCACCCTGGATAGAGTGCTGTGGCATCACAGCTCACAGCAACCTCCAATTCCTGGGCTCAAGTGAGTCTCTCGCCTCTGCCTCCCAAGTAGCTGGGACTACAGGCACCCGCCACGACGCCCGGCCATTTTTTTGGTTGCAGCTGTCATTGTTGTTTGGTGGGCCCTGGCTGGATTTGAACCCGCCAGCTTAGGTGTATGTGGCTGGCGCCTTAGCCCGTTGAGCCACAGGTGCTGAGCCTGGTATATCTTCTTAACAACACCTGAATATTGGTGGTTTTAAATTCTGGTCTCTAAAGAATAATAAGGAAATAAGAAAGAAGAAATAAACCCAGGTTATGAGATTAACCATGTATATCTTACTAGAGATGTAGTTAGGCATAATATATGGAACAAATTACAAAAAGAGGTACAGTCACAGGGTGGCTGCATTCTAACTGGGTAAAACCACACTCATGAGGCTGGATTGATGGAGGTGATAGATGTGGGGGCTACAGTGGGAGTGGGAAACCCAGGGGCTGAAACTAAGATATGTATCTTACCCCAGGATCCCCAAGGAACAAGGAGCTAGAGGTCTGAGTGACCATTGGTTAGCGTGTCAAGGGTCAGTGCCCCTGAGATCAAGTAACAGCCACTAGGACAGCAGTTGGAGGGGCCACAAATACCATTGATGAGGGTCAGGAGCCAGGAGAACACTGGCGTCAATGGTGAAGGGTTTGGAAAAGGCAGTGCTGGCGTTGCTTCTTCCAGCTGTGGCTACAGCCCAGCATCCTTATAATGAAGGATTTGTTTGGGGCAGTGAGCTAGAGGGGAGTTGTGGGTGCTGGTGAGTGTTCATGGCAATGACCCTTGTGGGAGGGTGGGCATCTGGGTGTGTGAGTAGAAACTCCCTGGAGAATCTTACCAGATTCATCCCTCTGACCTTGCTATTGACCAAGGCGTTTGTGGTTGAATAAAAGGCCCCTGCCCCATTCCCTCCTTCTAGATCTTTGCTGTAATTGTAGAAACACAGTACAGCGTTTTGAGAAGATAGTCTGACATGTCTGGACAGTATGTGCAGTTTTGACCTTAGCTTGATACTTATCTGCTTCTTTGCTGTTCTTTTTATTTAAAGAGAGAGAAATGTGAATGTGGCTTGAGACAGGACCTGGCCCTTAGGGCTTGAGCCTGAACCGGACTCTGGCATTGAGTTTCTCTCTAGCTTTGATAAAGTTCTTAAAATCTTCCTTTTTAAAAAAACAATTTTTTTTTTTTTACTGACTCTGATCAGTAGCCCTGGCTGTTTTTTATGTTAAAATATTATTGAAAATGCTAAATATTGACAATATTGTCTCAGACTCACAGCTGCATCCTTTGGCAAATTCCAAATTCCTTCAGGTAGCTGGAGTATTTTTCATGGAAATGGGAATATCAGGCACGGATATGCATTAATTACAGTTGTTAAACAGTAGAATGTAGTTGTGAAAGTGAAGGCTTGTTGCCAAAGAAAGAGATGAGTGAGTGTGTGTGTGTTCCTGACCTGGGACATGTGCTTCTTATGTAACATCTGATCCTTGATCCCTGGATGTTATCCATTAAGTAGCTGCTTGGATTTTGGCCTAAAATGCCTTGGGAACTATTTATTGTTGTTGGGAACTAGACGACTCTCTGGTGTCTCAACCCTGCTCTGTTAATCATCTCTCCCCCAGGTCCGTTAGACACAGCCCAGCTGATTTCCAGGTCTGGTGATCTTGCTTCTCGCACCTCCCAGACAGAGAGCGGTGAATGGTCCGTGAGGAGTCTGCTAGGCTTGTAAGAAGGGCTCCAGGGACTCCTGGGGACATTTGTATTGTGCTGTACTGTGAGGTATTTTCAATGCAGGGGGTGCCGAGCTTGCTGTTAGTTTATTTTTTTTTTTTATTTTTTTGAGACAGAGCCTCAAGCTGTCACCCTGGATAGAGTGCTGTGTCATCACAGCTCACAGCAATCTCCAGTTCCTGGGCTCAAGCGAGGCTCCTGCCTCTGCCTCCCAAGTAGCTGGGACTACAGGCGCCCACAACAACGCCCGGCCATTTTTTGGTTGCAGCCACCATTGTTGTTTGGCGGGTTTGGGCTGGATTCGAACCCGCCAGCTCAGGTGTACGTGGGTGGCGCCTTAGCCCGTTGAGCCACAGGCGCCGAGCTGCTTGCTGTTAGTTTAACATCCCAAGCTGTCGCTTGAGTTTCTCTGGAGGGAGCTGGGAGTGTGTCCCATCTGAGCTTAGTTCACTCCCCTGTAAGCCAAGCTCCCTTCTTTGGAGCAGGCCGAGGGCCATCAATGCTGTTGCCCAGAGACCTAAAGGCCTGTGACAGCATTGGCTTAGTCTGGAAGTTATATATTTGACTGTTGAGTGAATCAAAAATGATACTCCATCCCATCATTAAGTCAACCAAGCTAAGAGGCTGTAACCAGAGTCCCTCACTGATACGGGCCAGCTCATGGTCTCAGGGTAGCTGCCCTGCTGGGCAGCTCCACTCCACACACACACTCAGGGACCCAGAGTCCTTCCTTCCTGGGGCTCTGGCATCCTGCGTCCTTGAGATCATTTCCGTGGCTGACACTGAGGATGCAGAGTGGAGGAATAGAGTACGGAGGGCACTCCCGCTCGGACTTCCCGCGCATGCTTTCTACTCTGGTTTGTCGGAGAGAACTTACTGGCAAGGCCACACCTTACTAGAAGCTTGAGAAATGCAGCCCTAACCTGGGCATCTATGCACCAAATTATTACCCAGTGATGGGGAAGAGAGGAGAGTGGGTACATAGCCATCCCTACACCCTGTCATTTTAAACCATTCAGATGCTCTGTGAGTCGTGAGTTCAAAGCCTGCCATCAGGGCCAGCCTTGTGGTGTGTGGCCTGTGCAGTTGCATGAGATTCTGTCCTTAGATGGCTCTGCATTGCTGTTGCCGTCTTGAAATTCTAAAAGATTTTTCGTTTTAGACAAAGTCTTACTCTGCCCCAGGCTAGACTGTCATGGAGTCATAGCTTACGGCAATGCAACCTCAAACTTCTGGGCTCAAGTGATCCTCTTGCCTCAGCCTCCCTGGTAGCCGGGACTACAGGTGTCTGCCACCATGCCCAGCTAGTTTTTCCATCCCCAGCTCTCTCACCCCTGACTCTGGGAATAGCCACAGGAGAGGGGGGTTGAACAGCACTGTTGTAGAAAATGTGTGCACTGTGACGCCCAGCTGTAGGTCACGGAAGGGACACTGGCTTGGTGAGGAAGCCCATTTGTTCTCCTCATACACAAGTCTTTTGAAAGGTTTGGTTTAAAACTATTATTTTCTGAATCTGGGTGAGCTCTTATAGAAACAACTAGATGTCTTGTGAACCTCTCCCTTTAACACCACTGCAGAAGATGCACGCACGAGCCCTGTGCAAATGGCAGCACACTGTGTGAGCGAGGACATCCCTTCTTTAGATGGTAACAAAGGCACATCAGGCCTCGTCTCCAGCCGACGACCAGCTCTCACCTGCCCATGCCTCTGTGCCCCTTTCCTAATTACACCTGTGAGGTAAGCACTCAAGTAATCTGGGCAAACAGACATGCAATGTAGAGTCAATAACACCCAGCTGACAATGGATAATGTTTACCGGCATTACCAATGGGGTGTTTTCTTCAAACCCTATCAAGTCTACATGGAACATTAAGAGCAGTCCGTTCACTTCCGGAACGGTGCTGCAGAGTCTTGCCATGACTAGCAAGCCTGTGGCAGCAAGTCTCACTGCAGTGCGCAGCTAGGACAAGGAGCAAGGCACCTCCCCAAAGAATGTCTGAAACTACACAGGTGGTGCACACGAGACTGGTGAATTGGGGTGAGTTTGCATTTTATTTCTCCTTGAAAGTCTCTCTCTCTCTTTCTCTCTCTCTCTCTCTCTCTCTCTCACACACACACACACATACACACACACACACACACACACACACACGGAGACTGGGGATAGGGGAGACAGAGAGAGAGGGAGAGAAGCAGATCCATTTGAAATGGAAGTGATACTGAGGCCAAAGCTGCTAGTGGGATGGCCCAGGATTTCTACTTCTGTGGTCTGCAGGAAAAGGGTTTAGTATTTGTTTGGCTGGGTCAGTTTCACTGTGGGAGTTTCAGGTGAGCTTGTCAGTTTTGGTTTCCTTCCCTTTGAGTTTCTGGAAGCTCCTCAAATGTTTGTTTTCTGCTGCCATGGGGTCACCGACGGTGGCCAGGGCATTTGGATGACCACGTGGGCAGTCTCCTGCATCGCCAGCTACCCTGAGTTCCTTCCAGCTGTGGGGGAGGAGCCGTGTGGACGGAGATCAAACCTGTGGAAGGAGATCAGATGGATTCCTGTCATCTTTGTGTCCTGAAGAGACGGTGTGACTACCAGATTTTAAAAGCCAAACAGTCGTCAATCAGTTTCTGGAGGAAGCTCAGCTGAGGGCTGTGATTCTGTGAGATCACCCAGGCTGTGGGCCATCTTTGTTTCCTTATCTGCCAAATGGTCAGAGCAGATGATCACTCAGGCCCCCTGGTTCTCAGGTCCAGAGTTTTGTTACGAAGACTCACACATGTAAGACAGTGAGGCGTGTGTACACATGCCAAAGTTGCAGAGCGCAGCTACTCCCTTGGTGCTTTCCTAAGGCCACTATGGAGTCTCTGGGTGTTCCTTAGCCCAAGAGAGTTACCATGTCTTCAAAACCAAGTGGTCCTAATTTAGGCCAGCCCAGAGTTGCAGAATTCCCTTGACCACTCCCTGAATAGGAGGGTCCTGGAAAGGCTGAAAAGTTGATGGGGGAATGGGGGGGGTAGGAGCAATTTGAGCTGGAGTTCAGAATAGCAGGCTCACATCAAAGCTCTGGCAGTGAGTCTGTGCTCCTTGAGAAAAGGACAGACACCAAGACCTTTTCTTTTTTAAAAAATTTCAAATTAATATGAGGTTACAGATGTTTAGGTTACATTGTTTTCAATTCTAAGGTACAGTTCAAGTTATAGCTGAGCCCTTCACCCGGGGGCATGCTGAACACCCTCGCATTGTGCACAGTAGGTGAGATCCTGCCAATTGCCCTTCTTAACTGGAGAGACACTGGCTCCAGTTAAAGTACAGGTTGAATTCCCGAGCTGATAGTCAGCTGGTGGGGTTGGGGGCTGAGCAAGGATGGGGTTGGACAAAGGCCTGCCCAGTCTAGATAAAACGTGGCTTAACCAATTATCTGGCTTAAAATTGCACATCCTTTTAAGATGACTAATACAGCACTTGGTGCTGAGAACATGCTCGAGGTGGTGCAAGGATCCTAACACCATGGGTACTTCTGAAACTAATTGATACAGATGCAAGTTAGGTAGAGAATCTCTGCAACAATATGTAAGAATAAGGATCATAACATAATCTGAGCTGCTCCTGAATAATCGTGTGGAAAGTGATTACAATTACTAACCCATTAGGATGTTCCTAGGGTGACTGATCATTGGCTACTTACTCATCTATTAAAACCTTGACCCTCACCTGTCCTCCTAAAATATACTATGAGTTTGTATAAGATCTTGTGCCAAAAGAAGATTTCGAGGACTGAGCCCTTTGAAGAATTTTCAAATGTTCTTGATGAGCAGACACACTGATCTCTAGATAACAAACGTCTGTGTGGTCGGCCTCGTAACCTGAAGCTAGGAAACCATGAGCCTAATGAACTTCCTGAGCTCAGCCCTCACATAGGTTCAGGAGCAAGTTGTAAAGGTTCTCTAGAACTTCTTAAGAGAAATCTTTCCCTTGTTTGTAGGATATTTTAAAGAAAATTATTTTGAAGTGGCATAATGTCAATAAGAATATAATTACTACTTGTTTCCTGACAGACTTATTTATATACAATGCTACATGGAAGGATTTTTGCAAAATTTTTGCAAAAGTCAGAGTTAGTCAGGGCAGCAATTCCAGCTACTCAAGAGGCTAAGGCAGGAGGATCGCTTGAGCCCAGGAGTTTGAGGCTGCTATGAGCTATGATGATGCCATTGCACTCTAGCCTGGGGCAACAGAATGAAATTCTGTTTCCAAAAAGTAAAAGTCAGAATTATGTTTTGAAAAAAATGTATAATAAAATATACTGATTTAATAAATGTTGCAATAAGTTTTCTAACATTTATAAGGAAAAAAAGAGCATTCCCTGTTACATTGTTCTATGGGGGGAAATGGCAAATGAAATAGAAAATTGATCATATCCAATAAGGGGGAAATGTCTGGTTATGAATTAACTGCTGCTGATCATAAACATCAGCACCCCTGGTGTTCCGCCTGGCCCAGAGGTGGTCTGGGCTGAGTCTTTAAGAAGGAACGTGTCAAGAGAGGGTGGAAAGGCCGCTGACAGTCATAGGAAACAGTTTTGCTATCTAATTATGTACTCTAATTTATAAAAGGGGTTCATAACTGCGAGTGGCTTTCAAAGAATAATCTTCAGCTCGTGTCAACAACAACCACAAGATCTATAAATGAGAAATAGTGGTTGGAAAACCTCAGCAAAATTAATCATCTCAGACAGGAAATGTTACGTTTTTGGGCCCTCTGGTGGGTGGGTGGAGGGAGGGCGTGGGAAGACAAAGTCAACCTTGCCAAGTAGCCATCAGGTCTCCACTGGTCAAGAGGAACAAGAAAAATCCATCGCAAGCACTTCCTTGGAAAGGAGTGTTTTAGCGATATTAGATTTTTCATGCAATCAAGAAACTGGTTGGGAGGAATGAGAAATTTATGGGAAATAAGGTTTTACCTATCTCTGCTTATGGAAAACCTGCATTACTTTGACTTGATTTTCTGTCCAACTAAGTCAGGAGAAAGCGTCTGGGATGATTCGTCCCTTTACAATCTCAGGCTTAAGCCGAGGCGCCCGGATGCTGGCACCTCCTCCAGGGCTTCCTTGAGCTCACTATCTCCCTGTGGGGTGCGGGTGGGGGGACACCATGCCAGGGTAGCAGCAGGCTGGAAGTGCCTGTCCCAGAAGCTACCACAGGCCAGGAGATAGAGCTTCTATTGCTTCTTCTGCCATCATCTTGACACCCCTTTTATAAAGAAAAAAAGCCCCATTCGTATGATAGACACTAGTCATTGATCTAAACCGGCAGTTCCTGTCGCTACCCACAGGAACTGTACTAACGGGTCACGGCATTAGGCAGGTTGAGAGTCACTGATCTAAACGTAGCCACCACTGAAATGGTGTGCCAGTTAATTCCTTTCCTTTGAAACTCAAACCTATGACACAGATGTTAAGTATCCCAACAGCCCAAACATTCTCAGATTCTCTCCTCCCTTCCCTGCTTATTTCCAAAACCTAAGGCTTTTTATTTTTTGCTGTAAGCAAAAAACACAGGAAAGTTCTTTGTAAAAATGCTCTTCCCTGTCATCCAAATGGTTTCTGATGACGACCTACGCTCCTCCTGCCTGACGCGTTCTTTAGCACAGGATGGGTGGGGACCCAGTCTGGGGGGAGGATAGTGAGGGCAGCAGGGGTACCTTGGCTTGCTGGCTGGCTCCTGCAGCCCGGGGGTGCAGGGGAAGGTCGTGAATTTCCGTCTGCTGTTTAGCAAAGTTCACAAACACCTGAGGCGAGAGGAGAAGAGTAGGTAGCTATTTCCAGAAAAATGGCACCTCCACCCAGGCTCACACTTTGCTCTCCATTTTCCACAGTTGACATACAGTCGTGCGATTCACTCGTGCCCCCTTCCCAGAGGCTGGCCCACCCGTGAGAGCCTGGCCGCTAGAGCTCTGGACAGGGGCAGCTTCTTAGACTCCCAAGGTGAGCAAGGGACTTCCTGCTGGGGATTCAGAGGACTTGGGCATGATGTTGGGGTGACCAAGGCCAGGCAGATTCTCAGCAGGCAGTGTCCTTCTAATTCTCCAAAGAATAAACTGAAAACAAAGGTAGCTCATCTCTTCAGTTCTCTCCTGAGTGTGTGCAGTGTGGCCGTGACCCCTGCTCATGTCCTCACCTGCTCCTACGGCTGACAAGAAGGTGTGGGTGAGCCGGCTCCTGAGGGGCAAACTGGAGACTTGCCAGTTTCCACTGCTTTACTGAACTGTCTTTAAAATAAATAGAAAAACTAGCTGGGGGTTGTGGTGGGCACCTGTAATCCCTGCTACTTGTGAGGCTGACAGAAGAGGATTGCTCTGGCGCCCAAGAGTGAGAGGTTGCTGGGAGCTATGACACCACAGCACTCTACCCAGGGCAACAGGGTGAGACTCTGTTTCCCAAAAAAAAAAAAAAAAATGCTTATCTAAAAACAAATGAAAACAGGCTAGGCAAAGTGGCTCATACCAGTAATCCTAGCACTCTCGGAGGCTAAGGTAGGTGGATTGCCTGAACTCAGGAGTTTGAGACCAGCCTGAGCACGAGTGAGACCCCATCTCTAAAAATAGCTGAGTATTATCCCAGCTACTTGGGAGGCTGAGGCAAGAGGATAACTTGAGCCCAAGAGTTTGAGATTGCTGTGAGCTATGATACCACAGCACTCTACCAAGGAAGACAAAGTGAGATTCTGTCTCAAAAAAATAGTAATAAAATACAATAAAAACAAACAAAAAAGCCTATCAACAACCCAAATGTCCATGCATGAATGAATTGATGAATAAGCAAAATGTGGCACATCCATTCAATGGACTATTATTCAGCCTTAAAAAGGAAGTAAGTTCCGGCACTTGTTACATATATCATGGATGGACCCTTGAGGACATTATGCTAAGTGAAAGAAGCCAGTCACAGAAGAACACGCACTGTATGGCTCCACTCACATGAGGTGCCTGTAGTACTAAGAGTTAGAGACAGAAACAGAATGGCGGTTTCCGGGGGGGCTGGGGTAGGGCGCAGGGGGAGCTTCTGTTTAAAGCGGGGAGAGTCTCCGTGAGGGAAGATGAGGTGAGTTCTGGGGCAGATGGTCATGACGATTGCACAACAGTGTGAATGTTCTTAATGCCATTGACCTGTACACTTAAAAATGGTTGAAATGGCCAATTTTATGTTATCTATGTTTTACATTAAAAATATGATTACATTTTTAAAGAACCACAGTGAATATGCTTATCAAAACTCACTGAGCTGAACACTTACAATAGGTGTATCTTATTGTATGTAAATTACACATCAGTTAAGTTGGTTTGAAATGAAAAAGCCACCACCACAAACCAGAGAGAATAACATGTCACAGCATAATGGTTAAAGATCATATAAGGGAAGTTTGCTGATGACTAAAGTATTCTTAGAAAACAATTTCTTTCTTTTTTTAAGAGACAGGGTCTCGCTCTTGCTCGGGCTGGTCTTGAACTCCTGAGCCCAAGCTATCCACCTGCCTTGGCCTCCCATTGTGCTAGCATTACAGGAGTGAGCCACTGCGCCTGGCCGGAAAACAATTTCTGATGCGTCAGGTTTTACCCTAATGGACAGAGAGCAAGAATGTGACGGAAACCGGGAATTCTGTGCCTCCTCTGTGTCGGTGGCAGCCCAGCCCCTGCCCAGCCTGCTTGCACTTGCTGCCCCGGGCTGACTTGCCTGGTCCAGCGTGGTCTGGGTGACTGAGTACTCCTCGATGAGCAGGCTGTCCTTGTGGGAGATGAGCAGCTGGAAGATCCTGGCCAGGGATGAGGAGGAGACCTGGAACTGGAGCATGTTGTAGTGCCGCTCCCTCTGCACGCTGCCCGGGAAGTTCCCCTGGAAGAACTGCTCCACTGGGTTCAGGTCGGGCAGCAAGTCCTCCTTCGGGGATCTGATTTTCATGGTGACGATGTAGCCATCTCCAAACCTGGGGAGGCACCCAGAGTGGCTCAGGCCTCTGTTAGTGGTCAGGGCTAAGGCAATCCCCAAATAAGAAGAGGACTCGCGAGAAATAGTGGGGATTAAAGGCCCCGTCACTGGCCCTGGGTGCATATTTAAAACTGAGAGGGGAAAAAACCCTAGCACCTTAGTCCTTAGAGGGATCCTTTGATAGGACCTTTGAGAGGTCAAAATGTCCGTATAGTAAAGTAGGGCAGATGCACTTACCGAAGTCAAAGGTGGTTTTAACCAGGATGGGGACCCCAGGCCTGCCCATAAAGACACGTGTCCCAGTGCATGGCAAATGGTGGTGAAGCTGACAGGCCCTTCGTGAGACTGGCCAGGTGGGAGCAAAGGCTGGGGTAGGCAGCACCTCTCTGAGGGAGCTTCCAGAAGCAAATGGAGCTGCCAGTGCCCTTGGTGCTTCCCTTCTGCCCTCACCATGTCTTCTGGTCACCAGAAGGCGTGCACGGCCAGCTGGCATCTGTGCACAGTTAGATCAGGGTATTCTGTGTCAGATGTAAATATTTCAGTGTTCCCTCCAGGATCTAGGGCTATTCTCTACAGCAAGATGCTTTCACTGTTCAGCCCCAGGACACCGATTTTCCCTGCACACTGGGAGCTCCCCCTCTTGCCACTTCTATCCCGGAGACATTGAGAGGTAGGGGGAAAGGAACAGGGGATGCCATTTCCCCAGACACAGGAAGCTGCTGACACAAACTGTCTCTCCAACAACAAGTACTGTGTGTTAAATACATGGGTAATAACTATACCAGATTATAAAGAATATCAGAATCCAGGGGAACACAGAAATAGTAAGATAAACGGCTTTTAACCGATTGTTAGTTTAGCACATAAACCATTGACAACAAGGAATTATTTGCAACTGATTATGATTTATGGGTACAGAAGATTACGGGCATGGTCGGTTTTTCATCTGACATGTGGCCATTTTTCAAACCCAAACACATACAATATTCTACAAACAAAAGCTTATTTTGAAACGGTTTGGTCCCCTAATTATTCCTGTATTGGTCGTGGACTATTGTAAATATACTATTGGGCCTGGACCTGTTGGGACACGAGATGAGATATGGAGGCAGTGGCCTCCCTCAGCCCGGACAGGCTCTCCAACTGTCCCTACCCTCCGTCCACAGCAGTGTTTGTCAACCAGTGTTGGTGTGCAGTGAAAAATTTTAAAGATCATTAATTAAATTATTTTCAAAACAAGTTCAAAGCACAGTAAGTATATTCTCATTTTTACTCTTCTTTTTCCACCAACGTAATTTAATTGTGTTGTGGAAGTTTAACTATAGGTTCAAGTGTGCCATGAGATAAACGAGGTTAAAAAGCCCTGCTCTAGAGCCTTCACACAGGCAGTTGGGCCAACACAGGGAAGCGTCTTATCGGTACAACAGCCTTCCCCATCTGCTGTTGGAGAACAAGGCCCAGCCATCAGCTGCCCCCACTGGGGCCTGGATGGGGCAACAGGACCGCCAAGTGTCAAGACCTGGTTGGCCCCATAGAAGGTGACAGAGTGCATGGCCCCAGCATCTGCTTACTTGTATTTGAGGTGCTGAATGGTGCCCATACACCGGAAGGTGCCCCTCACCATGATGGCCAGCCGGGTGCACAGTGCCTCGCATTCTTCCATGCTGCAGGGCAGGAGAGAGGCGGTGAGGGCGGGAGGATGCCCACCCCCCACCGCCCCCAGGCCCTGGGAATCTCCTGCCTGTGGGATGTGAGGACCACAGCTCTCCCTTCTCTGATGATGCTCATGATGACATTCCAGAGCATGCGGCGTGCCTGGGGGTCCATGCCTGTGGTGGGCTCATCCTGCAGTGGGAGAGAGGGTGGGGAATGGGCTTGGAGCTGGCTTCTCGTGGTTTCTGCTTCCTCCCTGGGCTGGCTCCTCGAAGCAGCTCAGGTCTCTAAGGAGAATGGGCTGACAGACAACACAGTCGAGCTCTCTAGTCCAGCGAGACAGGGGGTGCCCTGGTGCTGGGCACGGGGGCAGAAGGTGAACCTGAGAGTAAAGAAGGGCCCTGGGCACCTCCAGACCTGTTTTAGTTCACACGTGGATTAAGGCAATGGTAGAATTATTCTTAAAAAAAGAAAAGAACTGCAAACGTATTTGAAAGGAGGCAGGGAGAAGGCTCAGGTAGCTTTTCTGGTTCCCTCCAGGTTCTGTGGGTTGTGCCCTTGTAATCCTTAGACTGAGCAGCCATGGGCCTAAGTCTGGATCCAGCTTAGGTGACAGTCATGTGAGCCTCTGATCCAGCTCAGTGCTCTTGTTCCCTTCAGGTCCCACACAGGCCTCAGACAGCAGTGATTTCAGACCAGACACCGGCATTCCACCCACAGCCCCACAAGAGATTTCCAGGAATTCACAGTGGGACTGTGGTGTGACTTGTTTCCCCTAAGACCTGGGGACCGAACGCTGGGCCGATGTGCTGAAAATGAGCAGCATAAGAAACAGTGCAGACAAAAACAAACTGCTGCATTTTCCGAATCTGCTGACCCAGGAACACATCCCCCGGCCCAAGTGGAGGCCTGTGCCTGCGGTTACCAGCAGCACCAGGGGCGGGCAGCCGATGAGCGCGATGGCCGTGGAGAGTTTCCGCTTGGTGCCCCCGCTGTATGTGCCAACCAGGCGGTCCGCATAGAGAGACAGGCCCAGACTCTTAATGCTCCAGTCTGCAACCTAGGGAAGAGAAAGAAATCCCATTTGGAGAAGACAGACAAGCAAAGACCCCAAGCCTGCTGCAGTTCTAAGCCTTGGGTTCCCAGATCTTGCACTTCCAGACGGCAGACCCAGCCAGACTAAAACAGCCACCTGCTGGCTCCCATCCTCTAGCACATGCCTCTGGGGTCAGATGAGTCTCCTCCCACTTGAGCCCTTGGATCCCAGTGTGGCTTGGTTAGCTCAGCACCCAGTGGGTACAGCCCTTAAGTCTTAAAAAGAACAGGACAACATGTCCCACTCATTGTCCTGGACTATGGCTAGGTGTGGAAGAGGAGGAGTCCATCTGACAAGATGGTAGGTCCCAGACCAGTTAATTCTGACCGTTGGCAGGATCACACCTGAAGTCTCGGGCATCTAATACATACTTAGGAGCCCCTGCCATGAACCTGGAGAACGGTGGTGAACATAGCTATTACTGTGCTTAGGGACTGGGGTGAGGCAAAATCAAAGTTAATGGAATAATGAGAGACTGTACCGGCACTTCGGGGAGCTCAGTGGGGAGCTATGATAGAGAACAAGGGTGGTCAGGCCCACTGGCCTCTGTGTTCTGTACTGGTTAGACCCTCTGCCTGGAATGTTCTTCCCCTACATAACCACATGGATCACTCACGTCTAGGTCTTCACTCAGAAGTCCTCTTCTCCGTAAGGCTTTTCCTGGGCCACCCTGCCTAAAAGTGTAAACCCCACCCCAACAAACCCTCTCTGCTTTTTTGCTCTCCTAAGGATCTTTTACTTTCAAATGTTCTGGATATTTCACTGATTTATGTATAATTGTCTGTCCCTCCCACTGGAATGTAAGCCCCATTTTAAAATTTTTATGTGGAAATAGTTTCAACTTACAAAAACAGGTAAGAATAAAAACATTACATAGGACACTCATAAACTCTGTTTTGTTCCTTATTAAACCTTTAGTTTTTTAGAATCAATAAATGGATAACGCGCTTCAATTTCCCATTTCTAAATGGATGCGCTCTCATAAAACAGGCTTGTCATTTATCAAACTCCTATGTGGCCACAACAAACCACTTTTACCCTCTCCATTTCATTGGCTGGTACACCTCGAAGCCGGGCATAGAGGTAAAGATGTTCGCGTCCTGTGAGCAGATCATCAATCGCATCAAACTGAGGACAGTAGCCCATACTTTGGTGGACCTCAGAAATGTTGGTTAAAATACTGCAAGAAGAAAAAGCAATTAATGGGTTTCCTTCATAGATGGAGAGACCAGAGAGTTGGGGCTGGAGCAGCTTCTGCCAATGGGATAAGGAAGCTGCCTCTTCTACATTTTTTTTCCTTCTACTTTTTTTTGGAGGGGGGGGAGACAGAGTCTCACTCTATTACCTGGGCAGAGTGCCGTGGCATCATAGCTCACAGCAACCTCAAACTCTTGCTCAGGCTAAGGCCAGGTGTGGTGGCTCACACCTGTAATCCCAGCACTCTGGGAGGCCGAGGTGGGTGGATTGCCTGAGCTCACAGGTTGGAGTCCAGCCTGAGCCAGAGCGAGACCCTGTCTCTAAAGACAGCTGGACATTGTGGCAGGCACATGTAGTCCCAGTTACTTGGGAAGTTGAGGCAAGAGAATCACTTGAGCCCAGGAGTTTGAGGTTGCTATGAGCTGTGACACCACGGCATTCTACCAAGGGCGACAGAGCGAAACTCTGCCTCATAAAAAAAAAGAAAAAAATTTCTCTTGCTCAGACTGGTCTGGAACTCCTGAGCTCAAGCAATCTACCTGCCTTGGCCTTCCAGAGTGCTGGATTACAGGCCTGAGCCACCACAGGTACTTTGCTTTAGAAATATGCACATTTGTGAATCAAAGCAGAGGTCCTTTGGCTAAAAACTGAAGAACTTCAGGAGTTATGACCTTTGAATCTAGTTAGATCCTTTTAAGTTTCCATGTCTAGGATTAATTGAATACTTGTTACCCAAAAGCGAGTTTTGGTTTTGGGTTAGATTACCTTACATGTGAGTTTAAAATCAAAGGGAAGATCAAATTGAAGAAAATTATTATTATTATTTAGTCCTTTTCAAATATTTGGGAAGTAGATAAAAAAGATGGGTGCATCCCAGTGGAAGTCAACTCCGTATGTACTTATTACTAAAAATATAGTCAATGGAAGAGGAAATAGGCCAGGTGTTGTGGCTTATGCTTGTCATCCCAGCACGGTGGGAAGCTGACATGAGAGGATCACTTGAGGCCAGGAGTAAAACAGCAGCCTGGGCAACATAGCCAGACTCTGTCTCTACAAAAAAACAGGAACAGTTATCTGGGCATGTGATGTACCCTTATAGTTCCAGCTACACAGGAGGCTGAGGCAGGAGGATCGCTTGAGGCCAGGAGTACGAGGCTGCAGTGAGCTATGATTGTGCCGCTGCACTCCAGCCTGGGTGACATAATGAGAGCTTGTCTTACATAAGTAAGTGAAAGGGAGGAAGGGAAGGAGAGAGGGAGGGGAACTAGCCACCAATCAGATAACTACCCAGAAGAAGATGCAGACAGGGAGCAGAGGTAAAGTAACTTGGGTTTTATGAACTCTCTTTGACTCCCCACTAGAAAATACATTGCCTTGATGAAAAAAAAACAAAATGTACATAGCCATTTTCTCATCCTCCTCTCCTCTTATAGTTTAGGGGCTGTGAATAAAGGATGGATGTGAGATAGGTCAAGATGGTGCACTAAAAGCAGCCTGCATATGCCCCTTTCAAAGAGAGGATTCAAATTGGTGAGGAGATATTCATTCACCTTCTGACCAGTCATCTAAGAAAAATCATTGAGAATCAATAGGTAGGTGGTGGGAGTCGCCAAAGTGAGGGAGTGGGTGTTGGGGCGACCTGCTCGCCAGGATCAGAGGTACCCAGGGAAGGTGCCTGCACCTGGGGAGAGGACAGAGGAGAGAATCCCAGGGCCCTACACTTTCCCTGTGGATTTTGCACTGGAGCTGTGGGAGGGACCTTCTACTGCAATAGGCCTCTATGGTGATACAGGGGGTTGACTGGAGCCTGTGGGATTATGCCTATGCAGTGGCATTTCTCCAGAGAGAGGGCACCATGGGGTCCTACTGGCTCCTGAACCTTTAGCATTGCAGTTGGTGCCATTCTGAGTTCCCAGCCCCAGAGTGGAGTCTACTTGTGGGTCAAATCCTTTGCTGCTGAAAGGCCATGAGGCACAGGGCCTAGGTGGCTCCATCTTAACCAATGGTGGCAATTTTGAATACCATAGCCCAGCTCAGTTCCCGGATAAGCTATAAAAATCACAGTGGCCACCTCCTGTGACCAAAGCTGATCCTAATAAGGTATAGTAACAGGACCCCAACCAATCAGGGGTGGCCCCATTGTTCCCATACCCTAACCTCATACCCTAACCTCATAAATACCTGACCGGCCCTATCATCGGGGCTCTTTTGGTGACATCCAGGTCACCAAGGGCCCAAACTTGAGTTTGTATAATAAAAACTCTTTTGTTCTTGCATCGGATTTGGCTCCCAGGGGGTCTGTGAGGACACGGTACTCTGGCACAACACTGCCACCTTCCCATTACCCCTGCGGGGCTAGGGAGTGACTGGATAGGCTGGGTGCTCTTCCATGCCCTATGGGCAAGTGCTTTGTGCCCCTGCTTCCACTGAAGGACCCTGGCAGAAGTACCCACAGACCTAGTGTCCACTCCTGCTGTCTACATAGCCCCACCCAGCCAAAGCTACCATGGGACCTGGACAGAGCATGTGCCCACAGCCCCTGGAGCTGCCACCACCTGGGTAGTGCAGGCAGTGCCACCCAATGATGGATCTCGGAGGAGTGAACACCCATTTTGTCATGTGCCTGATGCACACCACTCGCCTGGCACATACCACCTGCCCACCATGTGTCTTCAGGCACCCCCTGCCCACTGGACCTGGGCAGAGTGAATGCCCATAGCCTGCTACCTGCTGCCACTGCCTAGGTAGCCCCACTGCTGCTGGAGGACCTGGGCAGAACAAACCCTCATGGCCACTTGCTTCCACAGAGTGGGACTCACTTTAGCCACAACCTGGAAACCAGCCCACTCCTCCACGCAAATATCCCCCAGCACCTGCTTTGACCACAGGGAAGAGGCAGATGCAGGAGAACAGCAGTGTTACAGCCTCACAGTGCTTCCAACCCTCTCCTGCCTGGTCAGTCTTCTGAAGAGGTCCCTGGATGGAAGCACACCATCCAGAGACCTCTCCCTCTCCTCACTGAGCAACAGAGTTCCCAGCAGAGGACAATAGGTGTATTGTAAAAATATTTGGTTTTAGCTAAGAGAAGAGGTTCCAGATAAGAGGAAGCCAGGACAGGAACTCTAGCAACATGAAAAAATAGGCTGTTTTGACACTCCCACATCATACCAGCTCTCCAGCAATGGATTCCAACCAAAAGAAAATTGTTGAAACGTCAGCTATGGAATTCATAGTATGAATGACAGGTAAGAATGAGAGGATTATGAGAAAGTTAGAAACCACAACAAGGAAACCAAGAAAATTATTCAAGACAGGAGTGAAAAATTCACAATAGAGATAATCTAAGAAAAAATATAAGCAAACTTCTGGAAATGAGTCATTTATGGAATTTAAAAATACAGTGGAAAGTTTTAACAACAGATTGGACCAAGCAGAAGAAAAAATTTCAGAGTGTTACGGCAAGGCTTTTGAATTAACCCAGTCATCAAAAATATATAAAAAAGAATCAAGAAGAATGAACAACCTTTCTGAGAAATATGGGATTATGTAAAGCAAACAAATATATGAATCATAGATATCCCTAAGGAAGAAGAGAAAGCAAAAAGCACAGAAAACCTATGTGAGGAGATAATAGAAGAAAACTTCCCTGATATTGCTAGAGATTTAGACCTGCAGATACAAGAAGGTCATCGAACACCTTAAAAGTTCCAGGCAAATAGGATATCATCAAGGCACACAGTCATCAGTCTGGCCAAAGTTAAAGAGAACGAAAATCCTAGAAGCTGCTAGAGGAAAGCACCAAGCAAGTAACTTACAAGAGAAACCCCATTAGACTAACAGCAGCCTTCTCAGCAGAAACCTTACACACCAGAAAGAACTGGGGTCCTATTTTTAGTCTTCTCAAATTGAATAACTAGCAGCCAAGAATTTTGTAAACTATGAAACTAAGTTTCATAAATGAAGCAGAAATAAAGTCTTTTCTAGACAAGCAAGCACTAACATAAATTTGTCACTACTAGACCTGTCCTACAAGAAATGCTTCAAAGTACTCTGTATGTGGAACAGAACAATCAATACTGACCAGTGTAAAAACACCTGAAAGTTAAAACTCAAGCTCTTAGAACACAAGGAAGAAAACAAAGCAACTAGGTAACAATCAACATGATAACCAAACAGTGCCTCACATATCAATACTAACATTGAGTGTAAATGGTCTGAATGTCCCACTTAAAAGATAAAGATTGGCTGAATGAATTAAAAAAACACAGCTCAACTCTCTCCTATCTCCAAGAAGCCCACTTAAATTGCAGGGATTCTTATAAATTCTAGGTAAAGGGGAGGAAAAAAAAATTCCATGCAAATGAAAACCAAAAGTGAGCAGGAAAAGCTATTCTCACATCAGATAAAATAGACTTTAAATAAACAATGACTGTCTTTGTCTTTTTTTTTCCTACCATTATGTTATATATGATACAGAGAAAAATTCAACCTGAAGATACAATAACACTAAATAAATATGCACCTAACATAAGAGATCCCAGATTCATAAAACAAATTTTACTAGATCTAAGGAAAGAAATAAACAGCTACATCACAACAGCCAGGGACTTCAACACACCACTGACAGAATTAGACAGATCATGGAGACAGAAAATCAACAAAGAAACACTGGGCTTAATCTAATATATATTTGAGAACATTCTATCCCCCAAACTTCAGAATATACATTCTTCTTATCAGCATATGGTACATTTTCCAAAACAGATTATTTGTTAGGCCACAAAACAAGTCTCAGCAAATTCAGAAAAATCCTAATCATACCATTTATCTTCTCAGAGCACAATGGAATAAAACTAGAAATCAATTTCAAGAGGCGCTCTCAAATCCATACAAATTCACGGAAATTAAACAACCAGCTGCTGAAGATCCTTGGGTCAATGATGAAATCAAGACAGAAATAAAAAATATTTTGTATTAAATGTTGAGGATGACACAACCTTCCAAAATCTCTGGGATACAGTAAATACAGTGCCAAGAGGGAAGTTCATAGCACTAAATGCCTACATCAAAAAGGCAGAAAAACCACAAATTAACAACATAATGTCACACCTCTAGGAACTAGAAATGGAACATAATATACTCAAAGCTAACAGAAGAAAAGAAATAACAAAAATCAGAGCAGAACGAAAGAAAATGAAGGCCAAAAAGATTTACAAAGGATAAATGAAATAAAAAGTTGATTCTTTGAGAAGATAAATAAAATTGATAGACCACTAGCTAGATTAACCAGAAATGGAAGAGAAAGAATTCAAATAAGTTCAATCATAGGAAAGAGGAGACAGTACAACTGATATCACAGAAGTATAACATATCATCTAAAACTACTATGAAAACCTCTATGAACACAAACTAGAAAATCTAGAGTAAATTAACAAATTTTTGGAAACCCACAACTTCCTAAGCTTGAATCAGGAAGAAATAGAAATCCTTAACATATCAATAATGAGTAGTAAGATTGAAACAATAACAAAAAAATCTCCCAACAGAAAAAAGGCTAGGATTGGTTAGGATCAGGTGAATTCATAGTTGAATTTTATTAGACCTACGAAGAAGAACTGGAACCTATTCTAGTGAATATGTTCCATAATATAGAGAAGAAAGCAACCCTCTCTAACACATTCTATGACACCAGTATCACTCTGATACCAAAGTCAGGAAAGTATACAACAAAGAAAGAAAATCACAAACCAATATCCTTCTGAACATAGATACCAAAATCCTCCACAAGATTCCAGCAAATCAAATCTAATAGGATATCAAAAAGAATATTCACCATAATCGAGTGGGTTTAATACCATGGATGCAAGGATGGTTCAACCTATGCCAATTGATAAATGTGATTCAGCACATAAACAGAATTAAAAATGAAAGCCATATGGTGATCTCAATAGTGCATGAAAAACATTCAATAAAATTTAGCAACCCTCCATGATAAAACTCTCAACAAACTGGGCACAGAAGCAATATACCTCAAAATAATAAAAGCCATATATGGCAATACCATATCTAACATCGTACTGAATGGGGAAAAGTTGAAAGCATCCTCCTTAAAAACTGGAACAAGACAAGGATGCCCACTTTCATCATTTCTATTCATCACTTCTAGTACTGGAAGTTCTAGCTAGAGCAAACAGGTAAAAGAAACAACCACCTGTACCTACTAAATCTATTGCAATTTTAAAAAAAAGAATATAAAAATAGGATGAGACAGAGACAGGACATTGCAGTCCCTACTGTGACAAAGGTACCTACAGGCTAAGATGAGATGAGACTCAGCTATGACCCCCTCCATCCCTTCTAGGCCCTTTGCTATAAACCCAACAGGGACGGCCATGGAAGAATGGAGATCATATTCCTCCTGCCTGAGCTAGTGAAGTGTGCTCATGACTCCCTTTGCCCACAGCCATCTGGCCTTGTTGAGGATGGTTTCGGGTGAAGGAAGGAGCTCCCAGTCAAGCAGATGCTGGGCAGATGTCACCGCAGCCAGGAAGAGGCAATCAGGTGAGAGCTTATCCTCTCTGCCCTGACCCATAGAGGACCAGCTGTGTAAACACACTTTATTACAGAGAGCACCCATCACCCTCCAGAATCCAAGGGCACCTGCCATCTTTCTCTTTATGCTCCTTGGTCTGGCAAAGCTACATATCAGCCAAAAAACGGTCAATACAGATTAAGGCCCTCCAAGTGCCCTTGAGTGAGCTCCTGTCTAGAAACTCAATCCAGATCAAAGATGCTTCATCACAAGGGATCTTATCTGGGGATCCAGGAGCTTCTGCAGGATCATAAATGTGCTTCACAGCTCAGTAAATTCCCTGGAACTTTTTGCAAAAAAGTGTAGAGGGAGTTAATGGAGGCAATGAGACGATCCAAGTGTTTATCAGATGCTCAAAGGACTCCATGACCACCAAGAGATTAAAAACCACTGACTTAGTGCTTCTCGGAATTTTCCATGAATCCATGCTAACCAAGGAATCTCTTAATTGCAATTCAATTCCATTTTCTGGCAGGTCTGTATTTGGACTTTTGGAACTATGCTTTCTGGGAGGCCCTAGTAGGCTCCTCCTCTGCCCCCACATAGATCTTCCAGGGCCTCATAGCCACCCCAGCAGAGGGCCTGATGGTCACCCTCACTGTGCTAGGACAGGGACAAGGTCACGCCAGATACAGGAAGAGCAGGACACTCACCTCTGGCCTGCTACAGTGGCATCCCCTGAGGTCACTGTGGTGTCCCCGGTGAGCATCTTGAACGTGGTTGTCTTGCCAGCGCCATTCACTCCCAGGAGGCCAAAGCACTAGGAGAAATCACAGAACTGGCCTGGTGCTGGAGACCCAGAAGGTCTGGAATGTCAGGCCTTGGGGCAAGTCTGTGGACTGAGGGAGCCACTTGGGACCCATGTTGTGATCCCGAGGCCACTAGTCACATGTGGCTACTGAGCACTTGAAACACATCTAAGGCCCAATTGACATGGGCCCTAGATGTCCAACGCATGCTGGATTTCAAAGACTTACAGCAAAAAAATCAAAATATCTCACTAATAATGTTTCATATTAATTGCATGTGAATTTTTATTTTACCTGATATAGTTTGATATACGAGATCTGACAGTGAAGTCGTGAACTCATCCTAGAAAAAGTGCTTCATACCTCATTGCTGAATAACACTGCGGTCACCTTCAAAGTACTCCCCTTGGCCATCTGGTGACTGCAGTGATATTCAGCAAGGACATATGCAGCACTTTTTCTAAGAATTCATGAACTTCGTTGTCCAACCTCATAGCAGGTAAAATAAAAATAATATTAAAATTAATTTCACCTGTTTTCTTTTTTTTGAGACAGAGCCTCAAGCTGTCACCCTGGATAGAG
>CAUYRH010119783.1:0-12687 GCA_963574655.1 Perodicticus potto
AGGCTATACTATAAATCTATAGTGAACAAAACAGCATGGTACTGGCACAAAAATGGAGAGGTAGGTATATGGAACAGAATAGAGAACTAAGAAATACATCCAGCCACTTATTGTCATTTGATCTTCAATAAGCCTATCAAAAAAATTCAATGCGAGAAAGTTTTCCTATTTAGCAAATGGTGCTGGGAGAACCAGCTAGCGACCTGTAGAAGACTGAAACTGGACCCTCACCTTTCACCACTAACAAAAATCGATTCTTACTGGATAAAATATTTAAACATAAGACATGAAACTATAAAAATACTAGAAGAGAGTGCAGGAAAAACGCTTGAAGAAATTGACCTGGAAAAATATTTTATGAGGAGATCACCCCTGCCAATTGAAGCAACACCAAAAATAGATTATTAGGATCTGATTAAGCTAAAAAGCTTCTGGCACAGCCAAGAGCACAGTAAGTAAAGAAAGCAGACAGCCTTCAGAATGGGAGAAGATATTCGTAGGTTATGTTTCCAACAAAAGTCTGATAACTAGAATCCACAGAGAACTTAAACTACTTTAGAAAGTATCTCAAGTTTTTTTAGTAAGAAAAAACCAAACAACACCATTGCCTTCTGAGCAAGACTTGAACAGAAACTTCTCTGAAGAAGATAGGGAAATGGCTTACAAACATGAAAAAATGCTCAACATCTTTAATCATCAGAGAAATGCAAATTAAAACCACTTTGAGATATCACCTAACTCCAGTAAGATTAGACCACATCACAAAATCCCAAAACTATAGATGTTGGCATGGATATAGAGAGAAGGGAGCACTTCTACACTGCTGGTGGGATTGAAAACTAATAACAGCCTTTTGGGAAAGAAGTTTGGAGAATTCTCAAGGAACTAAAAGTTGACCTGGCTCAGAGCCTGTAGCTCAAGTGGCTAAGGCACCAGCCATGTACACCTAAAGTGGCAGGTTCAAATCCAGCCAGGGCCCACCAAACAACAATGACGGCTGCAACCAAAAAAAAAAAAAAAAAAAGCCAGGCATTGTGGCGGGTGCCTGTAGTCCAGGCTACTTGGGATGCGGAGGCAGGAGAATCACTTGAGCCCAGGAGTTGGAGGTTGCTGTGAGCTGTGATGCCACAGCACTCTACCCAGGGTGACAGCTTGAGGCTCTGTCTCAAAAAAATAATAAATAAATAAATAAATAAATAAAAGTTAACCTATCATTTGATCCTGCAATTCCTCTACTAGGTATCTACCTAAATGATCAAAAATCATTTTACAACAAAGACATTTGCACCAGAATGTTTATTGCAGCCCAATTCATAATTGCCAAGTCAGCCCAAAAGCTCATTAACCCATGAATGGATTAACAAATAGTGGTATATACTATGCAGCCATAAAAAAGGATGGAGACTTTACAGCTTTTATATTTACCTGGATGGAACTAAAACACATTCTTTTTAGAAAGTTATCTCAAGAATGGGAAAAAAAGTATCCACTGTACTCAATACTATTATGAAACCAATATATCCTCACCTACACATCCATATGAATGATAAAACACAACTATAGTCCTGAAAGAAGGAGGGGAGAGGAAGGAGAGGGAAGGAGAGAGGGAAGGGTGGGAGGATGGAGAGTATTTGGTAAGACCTCACCTATTGTGCATAAAGCAATGGTACATTTCAAAACTACTAAGAGTATAGTATAAATGTCTTGCCACAACAAATAAGTGAGATGATGCTTATGGTAATCAGTCTGATTTAAGCATTCCACATTGTATATCAAATCAGCACGTTATACCCCATAATTGTACACAGTTATGGTTTCGTAAAAAAAATAAAATAAAATGTTAAGCTAAAAAAAAAAAAAGAATAGCTAAAATGTAAAAGATTGACTCTACCCAGTGTGGTAGAGATAGAGTACAACTGGAACTCCCATATGTTGCTTATAGGGATACAAGTGTGATATACTGTATGGCATAACCGCTTTGGGAAAATGTTGCAAAGTCTCTACTAAAATTAAGCACAATTAATAAATAAATATAAAATAAATTGAGCATATGCCTACCCTAGAAGTAGGCAATCCCACTACAAGATATATATTCAACAGAAATGCATGTATGTGTTCACCAATTAAGAAATACATTAAAATGTTCATACGTATTGATGTTTAGCACTCCTTTGAGCATTTCTCACAGGGCTGATCTAGTTGTAACAAATTCCCTTAGTGTCTGCTTATCCAGTAAAGATTTTATTCCTCCCTCATTTATGTCCTGCAAACTTAATTTTGCCGGACACAAAATTTTAGTCTGACATTTATTCTGCTTGAGAAGACTAAAGATAGGACTTCAATCCCTTCTGACTTATAAAGTTTCTGTTGAGAAGTCTGCTGTTAGTGGGGTTTTCATTCATAGATTGTTTGATGTTTTGGGGGGGGTTTTTTTAGAGCCTCAAACTGTCACCCTGTGTAGAGTGCGGTGGCATCACAGCTCACAGCAACCTCCAACTTCTGGGCTCAAGCAATTCTCCTGCCTCCGCCTCCCAAGTAGGTGGGACTACAGGCGCCTGCCACAACGCCCGGCTATTTTTTGGTTCAGCCATCATTGTTGTTTGGTGGATTGTTTGGATTGGAACCCGCCAGGTAGCAGAAGAAGCCCAAACTACTGTTCACTGGATTCCCAGAATGGCTAGTCCCCCCCTGAAATGCTCAGGTAGGAGAGGTGCAATTGTCTCCAAGGAGGGTGTTCAGTAGAAGCAGACAGCTGGGGTCAAGGATGGTTCATCCCACCCTCAGAGGCCGTAGGCTTTGTCAATGGGTGCACAAAAGTGCCTAGATTCCCAGATTTCCCCCAGCAAAGCTGCCTCCCAGCAGAGGCAGTGGAGACAGCCCAGACCTCTGTGTGCTGGGCTCTGAGAATGACTAAGGTCCTCCACTGAAATGCAGCTAGGCAGGGGCATCCATGCCCTGGACTTGCCTCCCAGGAGGGTGATTCCTCTAGTATTTGCTGGCTGCTGGGGATGTGGACCATTCACCAACCCCGTCAGCTGCAGCTACAGTTTCTGTCTTTGGGGTGCAGGAGCATGCCTACTTCGCCCCACCCTTCACAGCTCCACTGTGGCTGCAGTGAAGTAGGTGGTGGCCCATGAGCAGGACAGAGACCCCTGGGGGCTGTGGTCTCTGAATAGCTCAAGGCTCAAAAGCCTGTAGACCTTCACCTAAATTCCAGCTTCTGCATATCTGCTAGGCCACTCCTTGCCTTAATCTAAGGTCCTGCAAAGGCTTAGGGGTTCTCCTGTGGCTAAGATCTCAAATGTCCCTGGCAGAAACGTGGAAATCCAAGAACCTCTCACTCTTCCCCCAAGTCAGGGAGGTTCTCCTGTCTTCCCACTAATCCTGACCAAGCTATCAGTCTTCATTCTTCTCTACTTTTTCAGCCTCTATCACTTTTCTGTTGAAATTTATTATTCTCTTTTCAGCTGTCTATTCCAAGTATGAAAATCTCCCTATTTTAATTTCTTTCCATGGGAGAGGTGCACACTGTGTCTAGTCAGTCATCTTGAACTGGAACCCAGTATCACAAAATTTTGAAGGAGAAGAAAGTGGTAATGATGGGGGCAGTCATGAGGGGGGCATTTGAGGGTATTTGTAAAGAGCTATATTTTTAATCCGAGCGGTAATTACACAGAAGTATCCACATTGTGATCATTTATTGTGCTGTCTCATGGCTATGGAAGAAAGATAATCCACTGAACAATAATACCAAATACCGTAGACATCATATGATATTACATCACTAATACAGGTAATCTTAAAAGAGGGAGAAAAAGAACTAGCATTATTAAGCATCCAATGTGTTTATAGAAATGTTCTCTGTGCCTTACATATGTTGACCTCAGTAATTCCCTCAGTAACTCTCCACAACAAGCATTATTATTAATCCTTTTATAAAAGGAGGAACTAAGACTTAGCGAAACTACGTAATTTGCCCACCATTGCAAAGCTCTTAAATAGCAGAGTCTAGATTCAAATCTGGGCTGGCTTTGATCTAAAAACCCAGACTTGTTCCACTACACCCTACACAGTTCCTTGCATGCCCCTGGGCTATGAGTCCCTTTGACTCTTACCAGAGAAACAATCTCATAAAACTTGCACCCTTATAAATGTCTCATATAAACAAAGCAGCCCGAGGTGATTTCTTAGGAATATGATTGCACTATGCTGTTGCCATTTATAACCCTAAAAATTTCCCACAGCCTTTACTCTTAAAAAGGAAAAAAAATGAGGGTACAGGTTCCCTGATTCCCAAATAATATTTAATTGCTCATTTAATATTTAATTGCTCAAGCCAGCGTATAGCCAAACTACCCCGTGAGAAGCCCTTCTGCAAAGCGGCAGCTACCAAGGCCAAGTTACTCTTTCAAAGCATTTCTTATTACAGCTGTTTTATTATTCATATACTTTTAATAGCATCTCAATGATTGTTTTATTGGCCTACTATAGTTTAAGTTAATGCTAAAGACATTACAAGTAGCTCGCTCCCCTTTAAATTTTTAACCAGAATAAAAGTTTACAAAGCGCACATATGCTTCTTAATCAGTAAGACCTTGCATCCAAACAGAGACAGTTTTACAAGGCAGCTTACAGGTTTTATGGGGCCTCATCAGTACTTGGTGCCCATTACAACTACAGCAACTAGAGCCTTACTGACTACCTATACCCAAGTAGGTGATGGTTCCTGTCTTAAAGGCCACTCTCAGGGAGTATTACAGAAGATAATGAAGAAAAAAGGGGCTTTCTTTTCCTCCTTTTCATTAGAAAGGAAAACCAAGTGAATCATCAGGTGAGAAGTAGAGGCATTAAATAGAACACTGTATCAACATGACTCAATCACTGAATAAGTCTACTCAAGCTACCAAAGACATGTGCTTTGTTTAGAAAAAGCAAATGGTTGTCTTTTATTGAAGAGAAGTGGATTTTATGAAATATATCAATAGTGCTAATACACTAATAATTGAAACATAAATCTTTCCCTCTGCCCCATTAGACATACTCTATCATATATGCAAGGATGAATTTAATACCTCTGCTTTTTAGGAACTACTATCAGAATCTCTCCCAAGTCTAGATGACTGGATTCCTGAAAAATCTTCCTGGTAGGAGAATTCCCAGCTGTAAAACAGTAAAACCCATTGAGTGAGTAAGGTCCTGAGTGAATATTTCAAAATGTTTTTACTTTACTAATATACAGTGTTAAAGCCGGCCAGCACACGGTAGTCAATAACATTTTTACACATCTTAAATTAGTAATAACGACCTCTCTACATTTAATCTTCATTCTCTGTCTCTTGGCTTCATTGATATTTATTAAGATCTCCTTTCTTCAAGTTGAAAAGGGATCCTAGTGAATTCACTATGCTCTTTCATATAAACTACAGGCTAAGAGGCAGATTTTCCTGTCTTTTAGTTTTCCAGCCAAATACATTTCTACCGTTCAGATTTTATAACTCAGAACTTTATCCACCTCTCTCCTGCAAAAGGTTACCCGCCTTGAAATGCAAGGATTTGATTTTTAATAGAAAACACCTTCAATAATCTGAATTGCCATATGTATCCCAGCTGAGATTTTCTTCATTGCTCCCCAGTTTGAGCATCATCACTCTGATGTTAACCATACTAATCCCCCCTCCTGCCTCTCCACCATACCCCAATAGCGATCCAGCCTTGCTCTCCTGTTTTCTTCTGCTTCACTGCAAAACTTCCAGCTTCACTTACTGTGATGGTGAGTTTCATGTGTCAACACAGCTAGGATATAGTATCCAGCTATTTGATCAAATGCTAATTAGTGTTGCTGTAAATAGTTAATTATTTTGTACTTGTGGTTAACATCTGCAATCAGTTGACTTAAGTAGATTACCCTTGCCCATGTGGGTGGGCCTCACCTAATCAGCTGAAGCCCTTAAGAGCAAAATCTAAGGTTTCCTGGAAGAAGAAATTTGTCCTCAAGACTACAGCATCACGAGGTGAGGTACCAGATACCTGTAGTCCCAGATACTCACAGCGCTTAAGTGCAGGAGTTTAAGACTAGCCTGGGCAACATAGTAAGATTCCCATCTCTTAGAAAAAGGGGAGTTGGGGAAGACTACAGCATCAACTCCTGCCTGAGTTTCTGGCCTACCAGCCTGCCCTACAAATTTCAGATTTCAAACTTGCCAGCTCCCACGTGGGCTAAGGCCTGATCTGCCTGCCTTCCTACCTCATCACTTCACTGTAAGCCAACAGCGAGGAGAAATGTGGCACTCAGGTGAGAAAGGGAAACAATTCAGCCAGAAAGCTCTTTTACCACTGGCATTGAGCACATCTGGAGAATCCAAATCCACTTTCTCAGCCTGAAAAACAGTGGAAACACCAGACATAGCTCTAGGACTTCCCTGCCAACAGGCCTAGAGTCAGGGTGGTGCTCCCGGAGCTTTGCCCCACACTTCCACAGGTCCAAGGGCCTCAATGCTCCTGAGGAACTCCTGATAGATGTGGGCCCAGAGGACCAGGGCAGGCCTGTGCGGCTACCTCCTCCCACAGGAATAACCAGTCACCAAGCACGTCTCCAGCCTGCTCTCAGAAATCTACATAACACATGGCTGTGCAAGGGGAGAATGTACTTTCCTAGGCTTTGGAGGGGGAAAAATTATAAACTTTAGAAATCTAAACCCCTTCTTTGAAGTTAAAGCACATCCTACAGGAAAGAAAAAATAACCCAGGAACCTCATACTGCTTGTGAGTCAAGCATTTTATCAAGAGTTTTATTTCTATTTCTAAGAAAGTTTCTTTCTTCAAAATGCTGAAGACTAATAATCAGAAGGGAAGGAACCACACAAAACTTTGCTTCTTTCCAATGGAAGAATGGCTATAAATAATCATAAGTACCATGTCATTGGGATGAGTGTCATTGGGATGAGTCTCATATTAATGAGACCGTGTGCCTCATGACTTGTTGAGACTTACAGCCAGGAACTGCCATTAGAATCCTTCATGGGAGAACCACTGGCCAACCTGGTCAACTAAAGGATCCTTTGTAGAACTGGTCAAATTGAATACTGGTGGAATTGATCAATGACCAAGGAAGGAAATATTTTTAAATCTTTCCCATCATTGGTAAGAACAAAATGTCACAAAGAAACAGGGCAGAGTGGAGGTATCATAACCTTTCAGGCCCCTGAGGATAACAGGACCACACCAGTGACCCTCACATGCACCCTAAACTCTAACACCACCCCGACTTGAGACCCCCACAGAGATCCTGAAAAGAGGAGTTTCTGCGCTCAGGGCAGATGCACCCCTGATGGGAAGAGGAGGGAGAAGCTTACCCCCTCTCCTGTGACAATTGTGGGTACTGTGGGGAAAGGCAGCACACAGTTCCAGCCAATGAAGTCTTAGGTCTCATGCAGCATTTACCACCACCATGTGTCATCAACTGGAAGAATCTCAATTTGAAACGGTTTAAGAGGCTCGGTGCCTGTGGCTCAACAGGCTAAGGCGCAAGCCACGTATACCTGAGCTGGCGGGTTCGAATCCAGCCCCGGCCTGCCAAACAACAACAGCTGCAACAAAAAAAATGGCCGGGCATTGTAGCGGGCGCCTGTAGTCCCAGCTACTTGGGAGGTGGAGGCAGGAGACTCGCCTGATCCCAGGAATTGGAGGTTGCTGTGAGCTGTGATGCCATAGCACTCTACCCAGGGTGACAGCTTGAGGCTCTGTCTCAAAAAAAAAAAAAGAAAAGAAACAGTTTAAGAATCAAACTGGCTTTCAGAAGGCTGAAGAAACCACCCTGCAGAGATTAAAGGCAATTACATGTCAGCAAAGCCCTGGGCCTTCAGTAATATATGGAGAATGATTTATTGGCATCATGACTACAAGTGAAACATTACGCTTTCTTATATAAACATAGATAAGTAGAGCTCCCCAATGTATATCTAGGGGTGGGGGAAGATGGACAAGTCCACAGCTAAAAGAAACTAGGGAAAATTTGCTTAATTGAGGAAGACAAGCCTGTAGGAACCCACAGGCAGAAACAATTAATTTCCACAAGGAGAATTGAAATCGAATAGGGGTAGTTTCCCCTAGAAACTCAAAAGGAAGGAAGTTTAAGGGGAACTTGGAACTCGGGGAAGAAAAGAAATGGGAAGAAGTTGCCTATAAGGAAGAGTGAGCCCAAACAACATGGCAGCAGGCAGAAGCCCCAGGAAAAGGGTAAGACTGAGCTGCGAGCCTCCTCTGTCCTCAAGCCATCAGCAAAAGCCTGTCACACCACAGTACTTACAGAGTGCTGTGGGACAGCAAAAGGAAAGGACTGGACCAGTGCTCAGGGCAGGCAAGACAGACACAGGGCCCTCTTTCCTCTGGAAGATGAAAATCTTAGAAATAGTTTATTAAGGATTGTGTCTGATTATTAAAGAACCAGAGACCAAGGCCAAGCATAGTGGCTCATGCCTATAATCCCAGCACTTTGGGAGGCCCAGGCAGGAAGCTCACTCGAGCCCAGGAGTTGGAGGTTGCAGTGAACTATGATAACGCCACTGCACTCCAGCTGGGTAACGGAGGACTTGGCAACATTTGCATTTCACACATTAAAAAAAGGTAAAGTAATAAATTTTAAAATGACAGTGGGAGTGCAGAAGAAGGAAGTGACTTTGACATTTTGTAGCCCAGAGTGAGTGAGTGAACCAGGATCCCAGCTTTCCCTCATGGCCTTGTTATATCTGCTGAGCCTATGCCTAAAACACCTTCTCAGGCTTCACCCAGATGCTACTCCCTTCAGGAAGTCCCTCTGACGCCTCTAGGCAGCCTTAGGCACTTGGCTTAGGAAGTTCAGGCTGTTCTAACAAATCAGCATAGGCCGAGGCTCTTAAACAGTTCTGGAGGCCCCTGATCAAAGTGCAGGCATGATCACAGCCAGGTGACCCTGAGGGCCCTCTTCCTGCATTCTTACATAGTGGAAGGTGGAAGGGAAGAGCCAGCTCTCTAAGAACTTGTGTTTTTTTTTTTGGAGACAGAGTCGTGCTCTCAAGTAGCCAAGACTACAGGAGCCTGCCACCTCACCCAGCTAATTTTTCTAATTTTTGTAGAGACAGGGTCTTGCTCTTATTCAAAGCTGGTCTTGAACTCCTGAGCTCAAGCAACTCTCCCACCTCAGCCTCCCAGAGTGCTAGGATTTCACATGAGTTCCACATGCCTGGCCTATGAGATCACTTTATAAGGACAGTATTCCCCTGCATGAAGGCTACACCCCCACGGCCTAATCACCTCCAAAGTCCCCATCTTCTAACACCATCGCATTAGAGGTGAGGATTTTGGACACATGGACTTCGAGGAAACACAGATGTCCTGACGAGAGCAGCAATCCTCCTATGCACTCAGGAGCTTACCCCACAATTAATTCTATTACCCAACTGCCTAACAAATGCTTATGCACTGGACAGTTGCCCCACTAGACAGTAATATAGACTCCAGAACAGAAACTATGTGCCTTTTCACCTGTGTCACTTCAATGCCAAGTGCATTAGCCAGTGCTTAACCAAAGTTTCTAGAAATCAGGGGTGGGTTGGGGTGAGGGGAAGATTCAACTGGACTGGGATGATGTTTATGATTTGATTAAACAGAGAAGAGATCAATGACAGTTTAACAAAGGGGAGCACAGGAAGAAAGGATGTAAAAGGGATGGCCTGGTTACATGTGATGGCTGAAAAATAAATGCATTAATCTCTGCTCTCTTCAGGAATCCCACTGACTGCAAGGAGTTTAAGGAATTTTTAAAAGAAATGTTTTAAAAACTATGAATTCTCAGATTGGTAAAAAATATTTGCATGCTATGAATCTGACAAAGGGTTGATAACTAGAATCTACAGAGAACTCAAATTAATCAACAGAAAAGACCCAAAGATCCCATATATCACTGAGTAAGAGACATGAACAGAACCTTCTCTGAGGAAGAGAGATGAATGGCTAACAAACATGAAAAAAATGCTCGTCTGGCTTAGTACCTGTAGCTCAAGCAGCTAGGGAGCCAGCCACATACACTGGAGCTGGCAGGTTCGAATCCAGCCAGGGCCTGTCAAACAACATTGGCAACTACAACCAAAAAAAAATAACCGGGCATTGTGGTGGGTGCCTATAGTCCCAGCTACTTGGGAGACTGAGGCAAAAGAATCACTTAAGCCCAAGAGTCTGGGGTTGCCGTGAGCTGTGACACCACAGCACTCTACTGAGGGTGACAGCTTGAGACTCAAGAAAGAAAACATGCTCGTCATCCCGAATCAGCAGAGAAATGAAAATCAAAACTACCCTGAGATATCATCTAACCCCAGTAAGATTAGCCCACATCACAAAGTCCCAAAGCTGCAATTGCTGGCATGGATGTGGAAAGAAGGGAACACCCTTAGACTGCTAATGGGACTGCAAAATAATACAGCCTCTTTAGAAAGACATATGGAGAATCCGAAAAGAACTCAAAATAGATCTTCCATTGGATCCCACAATCCCATTAGTAGGCATCTACCCAGAAGAAAAAAATATCAATTTGTCATAAGGACATTAGCTCTAGATCATTTATCACAGCTCAATTTGCAATCGCCAAGATGTGGAAACAGCCTAAATGCCCATCAACCAAAGAATGGATGAGTAAACTGTGGTATATGGATACCATGGACTACTATTCTACCATAAAAAAGATGGAGGCATTATCTTTTATATTAACTTAAATGGAGTTAAAACACTTTCTTCTTAGTAAAGTATCACAAGAATGGAAAAGCAAGTATCCAATGTACTTAATAGTAATATGAAGCCAGCAGTTGATCTAATACATGCCCACACAAGAGAAAATCTTGATTTAATTCAAGATGGGACAAGGAGGAAATAGGGAGGGGAGAGGGAAGCAAGGAGGGGGATTGGCGTGCTGCCACTTAATGGGCATAATGTAAGGGAATATGGCACAACTCTAGGGTATAGGACACAGCACAACAGGGGCTCTACCTAACAAATGCAAACATTGTAACCTAATTATTTGTATCCTCACATTAATCTGAAATGAAAAAAAAATTAAAATAGCCCAGCGCAGTGGCTCACACCTGTAATCCCAGCACTTGGGAAGCTGAGGCGGGTGGATCACCTGAGCTCAGGAGTTGGAGACCAACCTGAGCAAGAGCGAGATCCTGTCTCTAAAATATAGCCTGGCACTTGGGTGGGCGCCTGTAGTCCCAGCTACTTGGGAGACTGAGGCAAGAGAATCGCTTGAGCCCGAGAGTTTGAGGTTGCTGTGAGCTAAGACTCCACGGCTCTTTACCGAGGGTGACCAAGTGAGACTCTGTCTCAAAAAACTAAAAAATACAATAAAAAATTAAAAAATAAAAATAAAAACTATGAACTCACAGGACAAATAGGATTAGAAATGCCAACATAAGAACTAAATGAAGATGTTAATGTAGCTGAGAAGGATGAAGACCAAGACCAAGTCTCTCAGGAGGAAGATGCCAATGAGCAGCAAGAAATGCTCGTCTTCAGAGTTCATGGCTGAGAGAGGGAGCCTGGGGTCCGAGCCTGCTGTGTCACGGGCCTGAAAACAAGAAAGTGGTTTCAGCCTGAATACGGAGCTGCTAGAGCCTAGAACATTCTTCCATCCAAGTACCCCAGAGTGCTACTGTCCCCCACCTCTGGTGAGAGATTAAAGTGTTGTTCTAAACACTTTAAATCTTAAAGTGAAGATTCTGAACCAGAGTTTTCAAACCTACGCCCCTCAGTGGGCATGCTGCATGCTCCCTTGATATACTATAAATCAAGCATGTGGGTACCATATACTTCCAGCCCCTATACCAGATCCTGCAACAACTCCAGATCCCAAGTGGGGTGGGAGGGGCTCGGAGGAGCGCTGATCACCAGTAGAACCCACCAGTTGCCAAATCCACCCAGGTCCCCAAGTCCACCCAGAAGTGTTAATCACCTTTCTAGTGACTCATTATTAAATAAAATTTTGGAAAGCCAATGTTCTCATTTTGTACCCCTTTAATACAAAAATTACTAATTAATTTATATCATGCCAATGCCAAGCATTAGTTCTAAAACATCATTTAAAGACTATAACCAAACACAGAAGACATCAGAGCAAACGGGAGAAGCCTGACCCAAAACCATTTATTATGGGTCAAGCATTCCCAGAGAGAAGCACAGAGATAGAGTCCCAATTAGAGCAGGAGGTAGTTCGGTTTATAAGAAGGAAATTCCTGTGAATTCCTGTAGTTCTGTTTTTATTTTTTTGTTTGTTTTTATTTATTTATTTATTTTTTTTTTGGCCGGGGCTGGGTTTGAACCTGCCACCCTCAGTATATGGGGCTGGCGCCCTACTCCTTGAGCCACAGGCACCGCCCCTGTAATTCTGTTTTTAAAGCAGCATTTGCTTCCCAAATTTAGAAAACCTCTACACTATCGAGTATACAAAGACTAATAAGTTTTCTTTTTTTTTTTTTTTTGGCATTCAGCACATAATTTATTATTATTATTATTATTATTTTTAATTATTTTTTATTGAGTCATAACTGTGTACAATGATTCAAGCTTGGAGTACAGTGTGCGGGCTTCCCATACAATCGGAGATATTTTTATCCACCTGATTAATGTGACATTCATGATATTTTCTCATTTACTATGTGAAAA
>CAUYRH010119785.1:0-11148 GCA_963574655.1 Perodicticus potto
ATAATGATTTGACAATCAGTTGAATTTAAATACAAACTGGAGGGAACAACCAAGTTCTATTTAATAAATTTTAAGCCTTTGAAAACCTCTTCTTGCTTGACATCAACTTATATTTATGCAGGCATTCAAATAAAGCTTATCCACAAAAAACAAACAAACAAACAAACAAAAAAAACAAATGCAGGTTCCCCAGACCTGCTGAATAAGAATCTGCATTTTAACAAAGTCCCTGGATAATTCGTGAGTACATTATAATTGAGAAGCACAAGCATATTCATTACCCCCTGCAACTGAAAAATAAGGGTTCAAAATTTTCTCCAAAAAATTGCTGAAAGAAAAATAAAGGTAATATTTACTACTGCAGTTGTGAATATATGCTTACCTAAGGAATATTCATATGCATATTACACACACACTTATATCCAGAATACGTGTGTGCAGTGTATGTGTGTGTATATGTATTTTCTAAATATAAAATATATACAAATATATATTCTCCCAGGCTATTTCTTGGGAACCAGGCAGTATTCTTTCTTGAATGTTTTGAGAGCATATTTTCCTTGATAAAATAAGTATTTCTATTAATAGTTCTTTCCATTAGATTTCTCAGGAAGACAAAACACAGAACTTGTCCCGCAGCCAGTCAGATAAGCTGGGGTGAGAGGACTCGTGGAGTGGCAGCGTGCCCTGCCTGCCATGGGAGGATCACGCTTGTCCCCTGGGAGGCAGGTCTGGACTCCGCGTTCTTTACCCGTTCGAAGGGTGGTGGCCCTGTGAGGAGACACTGGCAGACTGCAGCATGGAAATTCCTTAATCTGTCCTTGTCAGCAAAGCAGCAGGTGGCTTAATTGAAAGCCATGTATGTACTGGGTGAAGGAACAACCATGGGATTCGATCTAGTAGCTGAGTACCTTCTGCCAGGGGCTTGCCAGCATGGAGTTTGCAGACATGCATGTATGTGGTGTGGAGAAGCTGAGTCCCATTGCATTCTGCTGGTTTGGGGATGTTTTTTTGTTCACAGGTTCCCAGGGGCAAGTGGAAAGGTCATTGGTGTTTGGAGTTTGTGGCCCATCTGGGCTTTGTCAGTCTCATTAGATAAGTGACCTTGACTTTCAGCAAGTCATGGATTGCTCTGATATTTATTATTTATTTATCAGAGGAGAGAACCATCGGAGATAAGAATCACCTTGTCTACAGATTCCTGCCCTCATCCCCAGAGGCTGCACAATTTCCAAAGTGGCCCATGGGAATCTGTGCTTTTAATAGCTCTCTAGGGGTTCCCAGGAGAAGTGTGGTTCGCACTGTTCTGGGGAAACCACTTGATTACTGTCCAGACCACATTCCTTCTTCATTCTTGTAAACTTGCTCACATCAGGAGATGCCAACTGGCAACTGAGAAGATCTATCGTGTCATTGCTGGGGTGCTGGTTAGGCCAAAAAAACTATATTAAACTTTAAAACATTTGGCCGTTTTCTGGGCTAACTACTCATCATCCCTACCTCTCACAGCTAAGTTGTCTGTTTTCTCCCCTGCAGAATAGGGCTGATGAGAACACACCTCTCAGGCAGGTCTTTGTTCTGAGTGAACCCTGCAGGCTTGTGAGCTGATGTGACAGTTTCCTGCTGCTCTCATTGCTTGCTTGGCATCTGAGGTCTCTTGGTCTCTGGAGATTATAAATTCATGGAAAATTGTGGGCACTGCAGTTTTTACATATATATTTCTGTTTCCACCATAACTCATCTACCTTTGCGTTAGTTGCATTAAGACTGAAATAAGAAATGTTTTGTGGGAAAAATTAGATTCTCCCATCCCTGGTTGAGCTAGAAATCTTTCTCTGATAGAAGGCTAGCTTCTTTCGCAGTTTGAAACAAGAGAGAGATCATGTACTTGAGGTAGCAAAAGCAGATTCATGTAGGATAAAACCAACGCATTAAAAACACAGTTCAAAAATAAGAAGAATAAATATGACAGCTTCAAGAAGAATTGAGTCAAGAATCCTTTCACTCTAGGTGAAAGAAGGTAAATGCCTTTCTCTGCCTGAGTAATGATAATAAAGTAAACTCTCCTTGAATCTACTTGAGACTCTGAATGAAATCCAACTCCAGCATTCTTAGCCCTAAACACCTCCACAAATAGATGGAGAGAGCAGATGGGGACAAGGGGTCAAGGGAGGATGTGAGGGAAAGAATGTTTGGCAGCAATGGCTGAGACCAGGTGGAGCGGAGCCCATGCTTCCTGCAATGTGGGGTCACTCTCTGCAGAAACAAAGCACAGTCCAGTCCCTTTGGTCTTTCTTGCAAAAACCTCTCAATTTTCAGTTTTGTGGTGTTAGTGGAAGACTCAGTAACCTCCTGGAATATTGATCCAACACCCCCTCCAGACCCCATGAGCTTCGCTGGGTCTCAAGGGTCACTCAGATCTGGCACAGTGTGGCATTCTCAAGGCTACTACAGAGCTGGCCAATGACCTGACCTTTCAGACCAGGGTCCATTTAGGCAGACTCCGCGGCTATATGTGTGGGCCCAGGTGGGAGGTTCTGCGCTGAAATACAAGGACTTGTTCTATCTGCTCAGGTTAAACTGAGAGGATTTAGGGATTTATTAAGTGCTTCCTGAGTGCTCAAGTGTCCCTTAGGATCTACAGAGGAGGCCAAAGAGATGGAATTTTCAGTGCCCGTCATGATTCGCTGTGGGACCTACATAAATCTCTGTAGCTTACGGAGCAGGGATTTGAAATACGGGGTTAATACTATTGCTCTGGTCTGGGCTGCCGTGTGGGAATAGATGGATACTATGAATAAAACACTTAGCCCTGTGCCTGGTGCAAAGTCAGCCCTCGGTAAATGGTAACCAAAATTATTAATAATATTGTTACTGTTACTCTTGAAGTTCATCATTTCCTGGAGGTTGGAATGTCTGATTAAGTGAATCAGGAAGAAAACAAGACTGGGAAGACTCCAGCATGGGTCTTGGACACTGTGCCCTTGGATGCGCACTGAAAGGCCAGCCCCGAGGACCCTGGGGCTGTCAGGCTTCCTGTATTATCATTTCAGTTCATGAAGAAGCAGAGCCTCTCCGCGAGCAGTCAGTCAGCCTGGCTGCCACTGGTGGCCCCTCACTGTGTCCTCTAGAGGGCTAATTCTGTGGCCATCTATTTTAATAGCTGCCCACTACTTCCTGCCACTTGTTCTTCTTTACCCATCTCCTTAAAATTCTAAATTTGGAGGCAAATCTCCCAAGTCTTTTTGTAATAAAAGATAAACTAGGCATAGAAAACCATAATCCCAGAAAATGTCGTTTATTAATTTCATCAGCATTCATTAAGCATCCAGTGGGTGGATGGGTGAGGGAGTTTGGATTCAGTGGTGAAAGAAATAAACAACCTCCCCCTCCCCCAACCCCTCTCCCTGCACCTCCTAATCTTAGAGATGAGTCAGGCGGTTGAAAAGGGTGCTAAAGGTTAAGGACAGGAGCAGAAAAAGTGCAGATCAGGGGATTTTGCCCAATGTATAGGGATTAAGGAAGGCTTTTTTGTGTAAGTAAGGCTGCAGTCTGGACCTGAAGGATGGCCGGGACTAACGCCAGGGCAGCATACAGGAGGCGCTCAGTAGAGGTTCAGTCAGGAGTGAAGGAAAGCAGCTGGGCAGAGGGAGAAGGGTGGGCGGCAGGCATGATCAGGGCCCACGTGTCTTTTTAGATCCACCTAACTAGTGTCCAGGGAGGGTGAAGCCTCTTAGCTGACCCCACAGCTGGGACACCAAGTTGCAGCCCGTTTCCATCCTCTCGACAGGTTCCATTTCCTTGTAATAGTCCTACCAGTTCCTACCATTTTTTGTCACCCCTAAGGGTTAATTCTGGTAGTTCCAGGGTTCATTCCTGGAACTTTTTAGAAATAAAATTATGCTTGGTACCATTTCCCTTCCTTCTGAAATTACTGTTGCTATATTTTGAGTCTGTTTTGGGGGCGTGAAAAGCTTCCCTTACCTCTAGTTTTCCATATAACCTCTTCTGATGACTGCTTCTTTTAAATACTTTTTTTTAAAAAAGGCTACCCTGCCTGAATTAGCTTTTCTGTACGAAAAGGTCTTTCGTGGTTTATAAATTTTAATGCGGGATGCTAACTGCCAGGGTATTTTGGGCCTCGGCCAGGGGTTTCTGCAGCCTCCCGTAGCAGATGAAGCAAGGCCAGCCTGAAGTGCACCTGGACACAGTGGTCCTTTCATCCTTCACAGGCAGTCACGACACCTTCTGGTTTCAACCTGAGGACGTCAAGAATTTCCTTTTAAAACTTGTTTCCTGGAAATAGGTCTTTGCTGCGCTAATGGATAATTTTTCACTTGATGTTTTTTTAAGGTGCACAGATTCTATTTTTTTCCTTTTGCAAATAAGAAGGAAAAAACCCAAGGTGTGGGTGGGGGGCATGGTAAGCATCTCCTCTGTATCAAAGAGTACAGGCCATTACTGTCCTGGATTTTAAAAAAGTTTCATTAGCAACAAGGGATTCCTACACTGCCCTATTCATTCCCTGTTCCTCCTCAGACACTGGACTGATTATTTGGACCAAAAGTGCTGAGTAAGAGAATGTTCCCTGAAAATTAGCCTCTTAAGTGAACACCAGAGCCTTGAACCACACGGGGACCTGCTCCTGTAGCTTTTTAGAGTCCCTTATTCAGAACTGCAATGAAGGAAAACTAGGTTTTTGAGACTTTACTCCTGGCCTGTATTTTCTGCATCCTTTCTTCCTCTCTGCTGGGAAATCATCCTGGAATAAAGAGGGACTCCAAGCTGGCAAAGTGTAAAATTTAAAAAGATGCTCCCTCGGGATAGTAGATCGACAGGTACATCCTTTTGTGCGCCCTGTGGGCTCACATCTTGGCCAGCTGATGAGGATTCTGGGAGGAGAGAAAAACACCCCCTCCTTGGGCTTAGCCAAGGGAGCCACAGCTTGCTTCCAGGTCTTTTCTTCCTGAAGGGTGGTTCTGCAATGTGTGGATGGCGTGACGTGACTTGCCAGAGCACAACCACAGCACTTTGCTCTTAGCTACCTGTCAATTCACTCTTGTTGAACCCTTGACATTTTATTGGAAAGACTAAAGATAATACAGTTTTGAAGGAAATATAGTGCGGGAGGGAGGGGCGGTTTGTAAAGCATTTTGATGCATTTCTGCCTGGATGGTGGGAAATGTTGTCTTGGGCCCAGTGGTCCTGATAGGAGGAATTGCTGGAGTGTTCCTTCTTGGTTATGGGGATGAAAAAAATACGCAGCAGCCATTGCCTCCAGACATGTTCTAACAGGACCCTTTGTGGATTGTCAGAAACTTCTCTTGCAATATGCACCCTAGGTGTCATCCCACTATTCACTATCTCTTTATGATTTAATTAAAGAAAAAAAAAAAAGAAAAGAAAGAAACTTCTCTCCCAGACTCATTGGCCTCATTGTGTAAATGTGGCAAAATGCCCTCAGGAAGAGCCTCCTGGAAAGAAGCGAGACCGTCACTCTCTCCTTAGCGACGCTCAAAGTTACTAAAATGAACCAAAGCCTACATTTCAGAAGCATCCCAGGAGGACTGAAGGGAAGCAATCCTTTGGGAGGCTGGGTTCAGGAGAGGGCAGCTGAGAAAATACAGGGCCCCTAGTGAAACTGGGGTGCCAAGTAAACGATGGAATGAAGTACACACCCCTTGGCCGTCTGGTGACCTATTGATAACCAGCAATGAGGTATGCAGCACTTTTTCTAGGATGAGTTCACAAACTTAATTGTCTGACCTCGTATGTAATATTTGGTATGTATTTATATTGACAGATTATTTGCTGCTTATCTGACATTCAAACTTCACTGGACATCCTGTATTTTTACTTATGTGGCAACAGGGGAATGGCCCGTAAGTGAGGCTGGCAGCTGATGTGTGCTTTGTAACTGGCTTTGCACGGGTGTGAACTGAAGGGCTGGGACCGTGGGAGCCCAGGTGTGAGCACTGTTGATGAACTTTGGGCCAGGACCACTGTGTTGCATATACGAACAGCAACCAGCAAAGACTGCTTTCTACTGTTGGGCACTGGAATAGCACAATGGGGAGGCAGCCGCACAAGGGGGAGATGCAAAAACCAGGAGCTGGTGTGCAGGATTGATATTCTCAGCTCTCTTTTCTCTGGGGTCAGAAGCAAGCCTAGCTTCTGGGGATGGGGAGGGTGTGAGAGACTCTGAGGTGGCTGCTTAAAAGACTGCTTTGAAAAAATCAAGGAAAAGCAGGTGTGGATTTCCTTGATTTCCAGGTTGGAAAGGAGGAGCCAGCCAGGTGCAGGGGAATTTTGGTCACTATGAGAACAGAATGAAAGGGAGACAGGTCCTGTGGATCCCCAGAGGGTTCCCAGGACTAGTCACAGCCTGAGTAGCAGGTGTGACGGGGAAGCCAGTGGGACAAAGGGACATGAGGAAGGTCACAGACAGAAGAGAATGCAGGAACAGCAAGTGCATGGGGCAAAGCAGGGGGCGGCAGGAGATGAGGGTACAGGGGCAGCTCCAGGCCACGGCACACCTAATAAAGAGCTTGGGCCTCTCCAAGGCCACACACTGCCCAACTATTTTTTTACAAATTTGAAGCTAGTAGATAACCTAATACATGCCCACCAAGGAGAAAACTCAGTTCAATTCAAACTGGGGGGCAGGGCAATGAGGGAGAGGAGGGAAGGGGATCCGTGGGCTCCCACTTAATGGGCACAATGTTAGGGTACTGGTGCACCTTTTTGGGTGGGGACACAACTACAAGAGGGACTCTACCAAGTGTAGGCCAATGTTGTAACCTACTTGTTTGTACCCTCACGTTAACCTGAAAAAAAAAAAAAAGCTTTCTTCAGACAAAACAATGAAGAATGTTCATTCTTCAGACAAAACAACAAATTCGATGATGAATTTTTAAAAAGACATAGAAGTGGCTCCTACAAAGGGGCAAGGACCCAACCCCCTCCTGTTCTGCAACAAGCAGAATGGTTTCACTGCACTGCCTGGTCTTCCATACAAAACATACCTAACAGCAAACAGCAAGAAACCGGTGGAGTGCAGGGGGATTGGCTCCCCAATGTCTGATGCCATTTGTTGGGACTTTGTTTTTCAAATTGGGGTATCCAGGTCACCTTTAAAAATAGAGACATCAGCTCTGCTACTTACCATCCCAGTAACCTTGGATTCCTTACTTAACCTTTGTGTGCCTTGGTTTACTTGCATAGAAAATGAGCGGAAATGGAGCACATATAAGGTTGAAGTAAGCCCTAAATAAGGGCTGTGCCAGGGCCGTTGTGAGCCCTCAGTAAAGAGCAGCTATTAAAAATGATGATGATGGTGATGATGAGATGGGAACCAACCATGTTATTATTTATTTATTTTTGAGCCCCGTTCCAGACCTATGGAATCAAAACACTTGATCCTCGTGTTTCAATGCAACCCCAAGGCTGAGTGCGGTGCCTCACACCTTTACCCCTGCACTCTGGGAGGATTACTTGAGGTCAGAGTGGGAAACCAGCCTGAGCAAGATCAAAACCCTGCTATACTAAAAATAGAAAAGAAATTAGCCTGTAGTCCCAGCTACTCAGGAGGCTGAGGCAGGAAGATCGCTTGAGCCCAGGAGTTTGAGGTTGCCGTGAGCTATGATGACCCCACTGCACTCTACCCAGGTGACAAAGGAAGACTCTGTCTCAAAAACAATAAAAAAATATAAAAGCAACCTTGAGTTATTCTTAGGCATTCTAAAATTTTGGAAACATTGGCTTTTATTTTCTGTGAAAGAATGGGTGTCGTTGGGGGGCTTCCTGCTCAGGTATCCCCAAGGGTGGGTGTTGGGAGCTGCTCCTGAGACTGGAGAAGGTGGCAGTCTCCAGTGCCTGCTGCCCTCCAGCACCAGGAAACCCTTTCCCCTAGCATTCTTCTGCTCTCTCAACTTCCATTTCCGTGGAAGCTCCGTGGGGCTTTCTGGGTCCTGCTCTTTCCTTATGACCAGAATCGTAAGAGTAGTGGAAACCGAATTTTTTATGTTTGAGGGTGAGCAGTGGCTTCATTTTGTTTTAAAAGGCAGCAAGGCTTTGATTGTGACTTAGTTAATGGAGCTGGTTCTTTAAGATTTGTGAAGACTGACAAAGAGGCCAGAAAGAGCAAATTCTCTATCCGCTGGGTTCCACCTGTTCTGCCTCCCACTACAGGCTCACAATGGACTTTACCAGGCCACAGAATCTGACACATTGACAATTTCAAAATGCTATGTAACATGAAAGTCGTCTTTTCTACTCTGCTGTGAGATAATAATGCGGTTTTTTTTCTTTTTTTTTTAATTAAACCATAGCTGTGTACATTAATGCAATCATGGGATACAATGTACTGGTTTTATATACAATTTGAAATATTTTCATTGAACTGGTTGACATAGGCTTCATGGCATTTTCTTAGTTATTGTGTTCAGACATTTATATTCTGCATTTAGTAAGTTGGAGGATGGGTGGAGGGAGGGTAATTGGTGGGACCACACCTACGGTGCATCTTAGAAGGGTACATTACTAAATGCAGAATGTAAAACTTAATAATGCAGTTTTAAGATACTTGCACAGAAGTTTGCTGGAGCAGAGTAACCCTCTGATTAATGATAGAGGAAGCACAGCTAAGGATTCAGAGTCTACTCTAGTTCGGGTTCCTATGCACCCCTCCTGCTTTTCACTGTGTTTTCTCATCTTTGTTAATGTCCTAACAACCCAGAGCATGGCTTTTGTCTGTTCTAAGTTGGAGGGAGTAATTTTCTCAATGGAGCACATCAAGGATGGAATTTACTTAAGTAGACACCTAACACTGAGATCCGGTTTCACACCTAGTCCTTACCTACCGTCTAAAAACACTTAAAAACCATTTCCTGGCAAGATGGCTGTGGTTTCATGGGCCCAGAGCTCTTTCCCTCCTCTCACTTACTACATCTTCTCTGCTTTTTATTACATCTGTCTGTAACCTGAAACATTTTACTTTTTTGTGATTTTGCCATTAGAGGATTGTCTGAAGACTATTTTTGAACTTTAATAAGCAGTATACATTTCCTCAACACGTTGGATATGTGGACTATTTCATAACCTTTTAGACAGGTTTTAATGCCCCTTAACTTTGTGAGATGTTTGGTGATGTGTGGAACTGTTGATGAGAGAAGTCAGCCAAGAGGATGGGCCACTGCTTGCTCCTTGGCAAACCCCTCAAAGTCCCTGTCTTTAAGACCAGGAGTGCTCACCCTGCTATATAAAAATAGACCTTCCAAATACTGAGCTCATTCCATCCTGGAGCAGCCTTGTAAAATAGAGAGCTCGGAGCTGGAGGACTAATTGTTAGGGATATTATAACAGAAGGTTGAATGAGGTATACTTACCTATCTCTCAAAACTATAGGATTCTTTGATTTTTTAAAAAATATTGACTCCTGATGTACTTAGAATTTTGATGTATATCCCCCACCAGAACACATAAGGTTACTTCAAAAAATGCCATGCTTATAACCAAGAAAATCCCATGAAGGTTATGTCGAACAGTTGGAGTGAAAATATTTTAGATTGTGTATGAAGCCAGCACATTGTACTCCATGATTGCACTAATGTACACAGCTATGATTTAATAAAAAAAGAATGCCATGCTTATCAATATTTAATTTAAAGTGTAAGTGCTTATCTACAAAATATTCAGAATTATACATATATAGTTCTGGTATGTTTGAGTTGTGTGATGAGGTTTTAACTTAGAAAATTGTGTTTCTTGAGTTCTTAGAATATGGGGATCTCCCTGCCACTTGCTCTTACTCATCAGGACACTTGCTAATTTTCCACATTGTGCTGCTGGGCTGCGCACAATACTGAGAAACTGAGGCAGCCCAGGTTGGACCCTCTGTGCACCCCATCCTGCTGTGGCAAGATGGATGATCTCAAGATGCAAGGCAAGATGAGCTTTGGAGTAGGTTCAAATGTCCTGGGCCTTTCCGCAACTGACCATAATGGTCTACGGGATGAATTTCTGCCATGTGATTTTTACTCAGGGAAAGGGAAAGCTTTATCTTTTCCTTCACGCTTTTCCGTATGGCTCTCACTGACTCTGCACACTCTTCTCCAGCACAGGGTGACGGGAGGCCCTGAGGGACTTTCTGCAGGCATCGGGGGTTGGCTTCTCCTCATCTGGATCACAGCTCCTGCAGATCTGAGCCCCCTGGGATTCCAGCTGCTCCTTGGTGTGTCCTGCCCAGGGAAAACCCTGCTGGCACCTTAGGAGCAGGAGCATCAGGAGCTGTGGGGTGATGACTATGCTTCAATGTCCTTTACGTGTATAGCTCATCTGCTGCAGACGCTGGGTGAGAAGGAGTGTCACCTTGGCTGCAGGGGTGTAAAGGAGGACAAGGTCCTCTTAACATGACCACTCAGTAGTGCCATGGTGAAGGAATCAGAAACTGACAGAATAACTGTAGATGACCACCAAGCTGTCTGAGAGCCCAGAAATAGTGAGGCTTCTGTGAGTGCGAACAGCCTAATGAAGGGCCTGGCTAGCCGGAGATGGCCGGAGCCAGAGTTACCCACAGCCCGACCTCATCCTCCTGAGCTCTTATTCAGGATGTGAAAAGCCAAAACCATCCGTTTACGAGGTGTTCTGACTGAGCCAAGAGGACGTATGGGAAATTGATTCGAAGTGAGAGTGCAAATGAAGACCTGGGGTGCCAGCAAGGACAAGAGAACCTCAGGGTAATTCAGCGTGAGGGACGTTACCCAGTTTCTTTGAGAAACTTTTCCGTCTTTTGTACTTCCAAATATTTAAATACTGAATTGCTTGGGCAAATTTGTTTCAAATTAGAGGTTTACAATAAACTCTTCCACATGTGTCATAAGGATGAGAAACAGAAAGGTTATGTTTAAAGCTTTACTTAATAATTGTCAGTACTGTGAAAGAAGCCCAAATGCCCATCGACCCACAAATGGATTAATAAATTGTGGTACATGTATACCATGGAATACTATGCAGCCTTAAGGAAAGATGGAGACTTTACCTCTTTTGTGTTTACATGGATGGAGCTGGAACATATTCTTCTTAGCAAAGTATCTCAAGAATGGAAGAAAAAGTATCCAATGTACTCAGCCCTACTATGAAGCTAATTTA
>CAUYRH010119788.1:0-19574 GCA_963574655.1 Perodicticus potto
TCTTCCTTTCCCCACCCCTCCCTCATTCTTTCTCTCTCTGCTCTCCCCTTCCCTCACCCCCACCGTGTCAATAATTGTCATTAATTGTCCTCATATCAAACTTGAGTACATGGGATTCATGCTTCTCCATTCTTGAGATGCTTACATTTAATCCTCTCAACAACCTCAAATGTGAGATAGGTATTATTTCATTCCCAGCCTATAGATGAAGTAAATAAGGACAAAAAAAGGATAAAAATTTCCTCTAGAATCACACAATTATTTAATGGGAGAGCCAGAACTTAAGCAATTGCCATAGAAAGTCAAAGCCCAAGTTCTTATGAGATATCGTTTTGACAAAAACAGTGAAGAAATGTTTACACAATTTTGTGGGTTTATAATAAAAATTGCACCTAACTCCTGATTTATTCCATTTAAATTTACCCTCTCCAATTTAGCTTCCAGAATGTCTTAGGTAACTGTTATACTTGTAATGAGAGAGAGTGTCTGGTGAAGACATAAATATTTTCTGTGGACAAAAATGCAGGCAATGCGTGTTGGAGCTTCCTCACTCATTTTGAATGGAATATAGATTCTCAACCTAACTTTCTTTTTTCATTTCATTGGTGAAAAGCCAGCATTTTGTCGATACTTCCCTGAGTTGCCCATGACCTGCACAACATGCTTACATTTACTTACAGAGTGTGTGCAATCAGCCATGCAAACCAAATGGAGAACAATTCAAATTAAATCTCATCATTTGTTCAAATACAAGTCTCTTTGGTCACCCTGTCATAATGAATAGTAGCAGACAAACAACACAGCTAATAAGTTATTTTAATAGGCTGATGTCACCATGTGTGATTTGTGACCTCCTGGGAGAGTGAGTGACGGATTCCAGCTCTAATTACTGTGTAGATTAGTCTCAGAGAATTCATTAGTGCCCACGATGGCAGCTCGGCTGAGTGCCCTTAATTTGGAAAAAGAGACGGGAGGTCTATGTGCCCGAGAAACTCTAAAGGCAGATGATCTGGAGCTGAAGCTTTTAGAGCAAAGGGCTCTGCTGAGAAGATGGCATTTATTCACTGAGGTTTCAGGCCCTTGGTGACAGCTCACTTGCCTTTCGTCCGCGTCAGCACGTACCACGGAAATGACAGAGGACGACTGGATTTCACCTCACCTACGAGGAGGCAGGTTTAATGCAGACTGTTTCAGAGGCATGGCGTATGCATATAAATTACCTCCAAATAGCTTTTTGCTTTTCAAAATGACAGGCAGTAGAAGTAGCATAGAAAAATGCAGTGTACTAATAATCCTAATATTTAATTTTTAGGAAATAGTTTTAACCCCTTCCACTAAATCTTCAAGCAATCTTGGTATTTATCTATTTAAAACTCTTGTATTACTACTATTTCTGCCATAAGCTGATAAAAATATTTCTTTGAACTAGCTTCATAACAAACACAATTTCTTTCTTTCTTTTTCTTTTTTAGAGACAGAGTCTCACTTTATTGCCCTTGGTAGAGTGTCCTGGCATCACAGCTCACAGCAACCTCCAACTCCTGGGCTTAGGCGATTCTCTTTGCCTCAGACTCCCGAATAGCTGGGACTACAGGCACCCGCCACAACGCCTGGCTATTTTTTTTTTTCTTTTATTGCAATTTGGCCGGGGCCAAGTTCAAACCCGCCACCCTCGGTGTATGGGGCCCACACCTTACCCACTGAGCCACAGGTGCCGCCCAACAAATACAATTTCTGACCTCTGGCCAATTAAAGGTGCCAACCCAGAGCACTTTTTATATACTATTTAAAAGCTTCCAAATTTTTTTTCACTGTAGCCCTTAGGAAGAGATATCTTTTACACACAACTGATACCCATGTACAAACAGGTATTTACATAAGTGAGTTTAAAATTTTGATACATACGATGTGCAGTATTATTCCTTTATATTTTAATCTTTTCCTTTATAATTTCCAATTGTATTTCTTTTTTTTTTTTTTTTTTTTTTTTTGCAGTTTTTGGCTGGAACTGGGTTTGAACTCGCCCCCGCTGGGATATGGGGCCAACACCGTACTCCTCTTGTATTTATTTTTTTTTAATGTTGGTTTTTAAAAATGTTGATTTCTATTTAAAAATTGATAAAAAAATTGACTTTACCCCTGAGCACTGAAAGATCTACAGCTTAGAAAACTGTAGGAAAGAACTCTGTCTCAGGATGAAAGCCTTTTTACATTAAATATCATTATTTTATAATATAGAATAATTATTTATTTACTGAGTGCTTGCCATAGGCTGGCACTGTGCTACTGCTTTACAACGCCTGTGGCTCATCGAGTAGGGCACGGGCCCTGTATACCGAGGGTGGCAGGTTCACACCTTGCCCCAGCCAAACTGCATCAAAAAATAGCCGGGCATTGTGGCAGGTGCCTGTAGTCCCGGCTACTTGGGAGGCTGAGGCAAGAGAATCGCCTAAGCCCAGGAGCTGAAGGTTGCTGTGAGCTGTGACGCCACAGCACTCTACTAAGGATGATAAAGTGAAGACTCTGTCTCTACAAAAAAAAAAAACAACAAAAACAAAAACTTCTATTCCACTTACTTTTCACAATAATGATGGAAATTATTTTTTTCTATTTCTCTCAAGTGAGGCTCAGAGAGGTGAAGAAAATTATGATTACAGAATATTTTATATTTTTATGTCTCAGTAGTCTATACAGTGGGTGATAAACATGCCTTTAAAGAAATTAGTCATCATTTAAAAAAAATAAAATCAAACAAAAAATATCCGAGTAGTTCATAGCCATTCACTTTGCTAAGACCACATCAGGGAGACAAAGAAATACATGCTCCCAGGACTGGCCAGGGGACAGGAGTGGCTCTCAGGGCCCTTCAGGCTGCTCTGTAATGAGAACTTCTCCCTTCGCTCTCTAGGGAACCAAAGAAACGAGACTCTCTCCCTTTGGTCTCCTACATTAGTTGAAGCTCTCCCACGTAAATATAGTGCACAAAATCGGTCAGTTTTTATACACAGAGAGGCCAGTCTCGCAAATCCACATGATTTTCCTCTTTTACCTGGGACCAGCCCTGACTCCCATTTCCCAGCCTCAGCATGTGGACCAGTGAAGTGGAAAGCACCAGGTGGCCCCTCACAGCCTCCCCTGAGGTCTTCTATTCTTCCCCTTCTCCTCCCCCTGAGATCTGCAGTCCCCAACCCCCAGGCTGTGGACCAGCTCAGGCCACCCAGCACCTGCCTGAGTTCCACCTCCTGTTTCATCCTACACCCCTGACCCCCGCCCCCAGTCCACAGAAACCCACCCCTGCGGCCAGAAAGGTTGAAGACCACTGTTTTATCCCCAGAAGTCTTGTGTTGAAGATGGAAGTTAACTAGGTCTCCAAAGGCCAGGTGGGGCAGGGCCACCCTGACAACCTACTGCAGAGAGACAGAAGCAAGAGATAAGATTTCATAGTGTGTGGCCACTGAGATGTGGACAGCAAGGAATCCCCTCCCCCAACAAAAACCCAAAACAAAAACCAAAAAAGGTGTTTACAGCAGCTACAATGACTCACCCGGACTCAGACAGCACCCGAGTCTAAACACTGGTGCAAATGCCAAGATTCAATGAAAGACGGGTGTTCAGGGATGTAAATTTGGGAGGAGGGCGTATCATTTGTTCCTGTGGCCTCCTCTGTGAGCCTGGCTGATCCTGCTGACAGCTGAGACTGCTCCGCAGCCTCTCTGGTGAAGTCAGCCTGGTTTTCTCGGCTAATCCTGCCAGGGCCACCCTCCCTTCAGCAAAGGGACCTGAGACTCCTCAGAGGTTCAGTCAAACCTGGCCTTCTATGCTCAGTAGCTATGTCACTTGGCCATTTGACTAAAATCTCTGTGCCCATCTTTCTTTTTTTTTTTTGAGACAGTCTCACTATGTTGCCCTGGGTAGACTGCCATGGCGTCACAGCTCACAGCAACCTCCAACTCTTGGGCTTAAGCGATTCTCTTGCCTCAGCCTCCCAAATAGCTGGGACTACAGGTGCCCACCACAATGCCCGCCTAGTTTTTGTTGCAGTTGTCGTTGTTTGGTAGGCCCAGGACGGGTTCCAACCCGCCAGTCCCAGTTTATGTGGTTGGTGCCCAAACCACTGAGCTACAGGTGCCGCCCAAGACCATCTTTCTTAACTGAGTCAGTAAATAGTCCCCACACCTAGAGCTGTTCTGAAGATTTAGAAAGTTACTCAGTGAAAAGCACATACAACAGTGTCTGGCACGCACGGGAGCTGCTCAGGCTGTGTTAGTTATGGGTATTGTTATCATTTGTTAGTTATGGGTATTGTTGTTATTTGCCATCATTTGTGTTTATAACGAGTCCTTCTTTCCCTTACTTGGAGAGTCTAGACATATAATTTACACCTCTTTTCTAGGCTTAGGGACACTTTCTCCTTTCCCCCCATCCTCTAATAAGGGGCAGTGATAAGGCTTTTCTTTGAGATAATCCTATTTTTTGAGTTTGCAGTTTCTGAGTTTTCACTCAGAAAGGAAAAAAGAAACCTTTCAGATTTACCAAAAAAAAAAAAAAAAAAAAAAAAAAAACAAAAAAGAAAAAGAATGAAAGAAAACTAAAAGAAAAAAAAAGAAATAACTTCCATGTTTTAATCAGCTTGAAACGCTCACAATAACCTTCAGGTGAGTCTGGGACCAGGTGGGGTGTCCTCCCGCCTTTCCCAGAAGCTGATAGTCACTGTTTTTTACGAGGCCTGAGCCTGGGCCTCAGCTGTGTTTGTCCAGGCCCCCCCAGGCTTTGTCATGAAGTTCAGTGTGGAGTTACAATGGGGAAGTGAGGTCAGCCTACCAGTGTGGTTGGGAATGGGTAACTTCATCATGAGCCAAGATTTTGGTTGAGGTGGGGAATTTAAAGTGAAGTTTACGCAAAGACATTCTTAAAAGTGTTTTGTTCGTCTGTTTCCCACATCTCCTGGCAAGAGTTAATGATTAAGGCTGATAAAGACATTTTTACCTTTTCTCTTTCACCGGACACTTTATCATGGTGGCGGCAGACTCTCTCATGATGGGAGAAGTGCGTTTATGGACCAGGGTTTATCAGCTCTATTTCTCTCCATTTCAAAAAACAGTTAAGAGAACAAAAGCGGTGGGAGCAGAGACCACAAATGTATGGAAGGTCACGAGGCGAAAACAAGGAGAATTTGTCAATCTCAGGATGATGACGATAGCTCAGACTTCACAAACTCCTGTCTGAATTGTCTTCATTGCTCCCAGGAGGAAAAAAAGAAAAAAAAGTGCCATAATGGCATAAATGTATCCATGATCTATGTACAAATGACTTAATAAAAAAAAATTAAAATGTGATTCAAATCCCCCCCCCAAAAAACATGCTTATGTAAATTTTAAGGCTTGAGTACAAGTCTGTATAGGTTTAGTTTACTCATAAACTAAATCATTGACACATTTATTAGCCATTATTAATAAGCAATTGTATTTAAAAAAAAATTGTCTTTAGCAGGAGGGAAAGGAAATTCTTACCTGTAAACAAATAATGCATTCTTCTTTTTTGTGAAGAGGTAGGAGAGACAATATAGAAAAATGATGAGTCATAAGAGATTGAGCACTAGAAAGTAAAGTTAAATCAAAATATATAATTTACAAAGCTTTTTAAAAAGCTGTCTTTACCTCATTTCTTGATCAGTTTTCTGTTTTACCCAATTAGATACACTCAAAATAGTTCAAAGACTTCTTTTACATAACTTGAACGTTCTATCTGTACCAACATCATAGTCACAAAATACAGTAGATACTTTTTCTTTCGTCTTGGCAGCCAAGTATCTGAACTCTCTGCATAAATTTGGGGAACTCCCATAGAAAACTAAAAAATGTGAGACATTGACTTTCCCAACTTCGTTTACAAGTAAGCATGTGGCCTGACCTCCACTAATCACATGAGACCCAAGACACCTCCATTTTCAATGGCAAGCTGTTAATGCAGAGGAGCAAGGTCTCAGGGAAACCTGTCTCAAGTCAATGACTATTGCAATAAGACCTCATTCCCAAGGATTGGCTGCAGCTCCTGTGAATGTCCCTGTGTCATGTCCAGGGTCAGTGGCGTTGGCAGTCCAAGCAGCAGTGGTAGCAGAATACAGTGAACCCGGTCCATCGGTTCCACCTCTGGATTCCACCACCCAGAATAGAAAATAAAATGGGAGAAAACAAAATGTGGTCTCTACTGAACATGTAAAGACTTTTTTTCTTGTCATTATTCCCTAAACAACATAGGATAATAACTATTTACATAGCATTTACATTGTATCAGGTATTACAAGTGATCTAGAGTTTTTTTTTTGAGATGGAGTCTCACTTTAATGCCCTCAGTAGAGTACCGTGGCGTCACAGCTCACAGCAACCTCAAACTCTTGGCCCAAGCAATTCTCTGGCCTCAGCCTCCCAAGCAGCTGGGATTACAGGCAACCACCACAATGCCCAGCTATTTTCGTTGCAGTTGTCATTGTTGTTTAGCTGGCCCAGGCTGGGTTCGAACACGCCAGCCTTGGTGTATGTGGCCAATGCCGTAACCACTGTTCTACGGGCGCAATGTACAGATGATTTAAAATATATAAAAAGAAGTGCATAGGAAGGTTCTATGCAAATATTATGCTGTTATATACAGGTGATTTGAGCATTCGTTGATTTCAGTATCCCAGGAAGGTCTTGGAACCAGTCCCTGCAGACACCAGTGGTCGACTCTATCACTTGGGACGTTGCCTGTGGCTGTGTGGCCTTTGAATCTGATACTCCATCTGATCTCAACAGTTCAACGAATTACCCAGTATCCTTTCTATTTTCCTTTTTCACTTTGTCCTTTTAATAATTTTAGATTGAGAGAAGAGTTGCAAAAACAGTACAGAGAGCGTCCAAATACCCTTTAGCCAGCTCCCTCAAATGTCAACATCTTACATAGCTATGTACATTTACCAATACTGACTAATTAACATCGGCACTAAACTCTATTCGGGTTTCCAATTTTCCCACTAATCGGAATCCCGTTCCAGAATCGGGCTGAGGATGTTACACAGCATTTGCTCCTGTCTCCTCAGTCTCCTCCAACCTGTGACAGTGTCTTGCTCTTTCCTCGTCCTTCGCGACAGTGAGACATGTGTCCGAGTATATTGTAAAATGTCCTTCCCTTTGGGTTTGTCAGATATTTTCATGATTAGACTAGGGTTATGGATTTGGGGCACAAATCTCCAGAAGTGAGGTTCCCTTCCAAAGTATTGTACAGCTAGGCACTTTACTGGGGACACCAGCCAAAATCTGTTGGTTAACCTGGTGTCTGGCAGATTTCTCCAAAGTACAGTGATTGTTTTTCCTTTTTCATATTTTATTCATGAGAAGCAAATCACTGTGTTCAGCTCACATGTAAGAAAAGGATAAACTCCACATCCTTGAATTTGTGAATATATCTTTAAATTTATTAATCACTATGTGATTAACAAATATTTTGAAGGAAATACTTTGAGGCTATGCAGATGTCCTGATTCTCCTTAAAGTCTCAATCAGTAATTTTAGCATTTGTCAGCAGATCGTGCCTACAGCAAATATGATATTACCATGGTGTCCAAATGGTGATTTTCTATTCCCTGAATTCCTTCTACATTCATTAATTAGAATTTTTCCAAAATGAATGTTTGTCTCATCTCCCTTATCTATTTATTTGTATTTTTAAATAATTTATTTCTGTCGGTCTAGACTCAGATGTCTATTTTATTCTGCAGCTTCTAATTCAATATTTTATTTATTTTGTTGCTCATCGTTATAGCTTTAGTTATTGGTAGTTCTCTCAGGTTGTCTCTTGTGTACTTTCAACATTCCTGTATCCCAATTTATAAATATTATTACATTCATGTGCTACATAACAACATTTCAGTCAACAGTGAATCACATACACAAAAACGGCACACAGGGCAGTGCCTGGAACTCACAGGGGTCGCCCCACATGCACCGAGGCTGGTGGGTGTGAACCTGGCCCAGGCCTGCTAAAGCAACAATAACAACAACAACAACAACAACAACAACAACAACAGCAGCAAAATAGCCAGGCGTCGTGGTGGGCGCCTATGGTCCCAGATCCTGGGGAGGCTAAGGCAAGAGAATCGCTTGAGCCCAAGAGTTTGAAGTTGCTGTGAGCTGTGATGCCACGGCTCTCCACTGAGGGTGACATAGCCAGACTCTGTCTCAAAAAAAAAAAAAAAAAAAAGTGGCACCATAAGACTGCAATGGCTCTGAAAAATTCCTGTCTCCTAGTGACACTGTCACGATCATAATATATCAATGGATTATTCTCATGTTTGTGACGATGCTGGTGAAACAAAAGTATAGCAATGTAATTATGTATAGTACATAATACTTGACGATGATAATAAATGACTATGTTACTGGCATGTGTATTTACTATGCTGTACCTTTTATGTTATTTATTTTAGAGTATACTTCTACTTATCAAAAGTTAACTGTAGGGTGGCGCCTGTGGCTCAAAGGAGTAGGGCGCCGGCCCCATATGCAGGAAGTGGTGGGTTCAAACCCAGCCCCGGCCAAAAACTGCAAAAAAAAAGTTAACTGTAAAACAGCCTCAGGCAATTCTTTCAGAAGGTATTCCAGAAGAAGGTAACTCCTAAAAGATGACAGCTCACGTGTGTCACTGCCCCTGAAGACCTTCCAGTGGGACAAGATGTGAAGGGAGAAGATAGTGGATTGATGATCCTTGACCCTGGGTAAACTTAGGCTAACGTGTGTGTCCGTGTCTTAGTTTCTATCTAAAAAGCTCAACAAGTAAAAAATAAATAAATAAATAGAACAAAGCTCATAGAACAGTGATATAAAGAAAGAAACTCGCTTTATATAACTGTACAATGTGTTTCTGTTTTAAGCTAAGTGATCATTAAAAAGAGTCAAAAAGTTAAGAAAAATTTAAAAGTGTACAAAGTAAAAATGTTGTAGTAAGCAAAGGTTAATTCCTTCCTGAAGAAGGGAAGTGATTTTTATGAATTTAGTGTAGCATAAGTGTATGGGGCTTCTAACGTCTACAGCAGAGTAGGTAACGTCGCGTGACTTCACACGCAGGCACGCACTCACCCAGAGCAACTGCCACTCCCACAAGCTCCATTCGCGTGATACAAGAATAACATGGTTTATCTTTGAGGCTCTGTTTTTAGATACACGAATGCTCAGTATTGGGTTACAGTTGCCTGCAGTATTCGGCACAGTAACATGCTGTATAGGTTTTTAGCCCAGGAGCAACTGGCCACACAGTCAGCCCCCGTGTGTAGTAGGCCAGGCCTGCTGGGTTTCTGTGACTACAGCCTATGATGGTCACACGACTGGGAAACCACCTAACGACACCTTCTCAGAACATATCCTGTTGTTAAGCAATGCCTGACTGTGTTTCCTTACCTTGCGACATAGGCTGTAAGTTTTTTCCACCATAGTTCTAGAATCAGCAGTTTCTCTAAGAAGTCCTAGTTCCTTTTGCTAGAGATGCCATTTAGAAATGAATGGGGTGGGAATGCTTATTTCTACTTGGCTGTCATTATTTCTAGAACTTTTTAACAGAAACAGCTAGGAAACACATGTATTTCTGTCTATCTATATAGAGGTGTGTACATTTCTATATCTGTGTATCTGTGTGTATATACACACATACATATATAAAAATACATCATTTATATTAATACTTCTGTCCTTCACCTGTATGTTTGCAAATACATATTTAAACAAGTATGCTTTATATCCATATACCTCTGTCTATATGTAAATAAGCAAAAGTTTATTCGAATGCCTCCGGCCCCAATGCAGCCCATGTTTCATTCTAGCCTCTGCTCTTTGATTTATAGCTTCTTTAACAGTGAGGAATCTGGTTCTCAACATCATAATGTATTGATTGATTTTGTTCAACCCTAACATACATGTGCTAAGACTGCTAACCTGTACCCTGTGAGAAATAAACTTACCATTTACCCTAAAATGTCTTTTGCTGGCACTTTGTAGTCATTGTCCCTATTTCTCCTTCCAGAACCCTGGGAGACCACTGGCCTATTTTTTTTGTTCTTTTAGTTTTACATTTTCAGGAATGAGATTTGTATTCATATTCTATGTTATAGATATTATGAGAGAGCCAGGGTCCATACATGCTCAAGGCATCTAAGCCTCCAACATGCAGCTGAGATTCATATACATTGCTGTGCAAATCAATACTTCACACAAGAATCCTAATTTTCAACATCAACTTATTTTCTGTTTTCTCCTGAAGGTCGGTAGTAGAGAAACATTTTATATGCTCAGTATTAGAAAATACGGTATGTGCTCCTTTGGGTATCGAACTCCTTATTCCAGGCACACCGGGAGCAGGGCCAGTAATCCATCAGTAAACGAGGACGAGGTCTCCCCCTCATAGAACTGCTAATCTACTGTGGTAACTGTATTGAGAGAGCAACAATGCATAAAAACTGTGCTGTGGCTAATTGTGTGCGTCAACTTGACTAGCCACAAGCTACCAGGTGAAGCATTATTTCTGAGCGTGTCTCTCAGGCGTTTCCAGAAGAGATCAGCACTTGGTGGACCTTGTAAGGTAGGTTGTTCTCCCCGATGTCGGTAGGAAGCTCCCAGTCTGTTGGGGGTCTGAATAGAACAAACGATATAAGGAAAAGAAATGTGTGCCTTTTTTCCTGCTTCATTGCGTGAGCTGGAACAGCTCATCTTCCCTTGCACTTGGCTTGGGATTCACAGGGGCAGCTCCCTGGTTCTCAGGCCTTCAGACTCTGCATGATGACACTGCTGGCTTTCCTGGGTCCGGAGGCAGACTGTGGGAATTCTCAGCCTTGGGAATCTCATGAGCCCATTTCTCATGGTACATTTTGTTTTGCTTCGGTTTCTCTGTGGACCCCTGACCAGCATAGGAAAGGTAGTGAAGAGGGATCTCACCCCATCAGAGACCAGTAGGCTTCCCAAGGAAGCGAGGTCTTGGCTGAAGGATGAAGAAAGGCTGGTGAGTGGGGGTTAGCAAGGGGTCACGCAGAACAGCTGGGGAAGCAATTCCAGGCTGCAGGAATTGCACATTCAAATCAGCACATGAGGAAATGAGGACATTTAGAAAAGCTAAAACCTGAAACTGGAGAGGGAATGAAGTGGAACCCAAGGCCGGCACCATTCACAAACAGCATCCGTCATGGCAGAGCCTTGGCTTCATCCTAAGGGCCAACGTCCCACCCCGCGAGTGCCTCTCACCCTTCTCTCTCACACTGAGACCTTATCGCTTCTCATTTATCTCCCAATTTTTTTGCATGAATCACATGAAAGGAAAATGGTTCGTTTTGGAAAACATGCTAATTTTCTATTTGGGAGATGAAGTGAGTGTTGAGGTCACTCTGAAACACTGATTCACTTTTACAAACCCATTACTGGCTTATGCCAAGGAAAGACATCATCAGATGCTTGGATTCAGAATGGAAAACCTGTTTTTTTTTCATGAAGGAAAATAAAAAACACGATGACAAAAGGTAAAACTGTGCAGAGAATGAATGAATTCATTATGGTTCTAATAATAACAAGTGGCTCACAGAACTGGCCTATTTAGCAGACTTTTTTTTCCCTGAAGTCAGTTGACAGACAACTCTATAGCCAAACTTTGAATGTGGCCCTGTCTGTGACAGGAGCGCGGTAAATGACAATGACGTTTGAGTGTCGGATGCAGTGTTGATCTTGTTGCTCCTAAAATGTTTGCCTTTCTTCCTTTATTTACTGAAAAGTAATTAACAGCATGAATTATTGAAGAGGCGGAAAAAAGCATTGTCAGTCACTATTTGACGACTATTTCTCTCACTCAGTAGAAGAATCTGAGTGGAGTTCCAATTAGCACATTACATAAGGAAGTGATTGGCTGGTAAATCAAAAGCTACGGTTAGTAAAATTTCCAAATTTCTATCAGAAAGATAGAAATGTTTTTAAATGCTTTTAAAAATGTTCAAAACGTGAAAATGTTGTAACTGTCGGCAGTAATTTGGCCATCTTTCCTCACTGTTGCTGCTGGTAATTGCTTACTGATGTGACTCCAAATATTTAAAATATTGTGATACCAAGACAGACAAAGAAACTGGCGAACCTGGCCTGTCAGCCTTCCTCCCAACACCAACTTCACCGATGTCATCTACAGCTTCACGCAGCAGATAGGATCAGCAGCCACGTGCTACAAATGAGGAAATGAGGCCTACCAGGTTGAAACAGCTGCCAAGGTTACACATCTAGTCAGTGGTAAAGGTCTGGGATGAACCAAGTGTCCCTCACTCCAGAATCCACCATCTCATTCCACAGCCGCTGTTAACACCAGCACAATTTTAGGAATTTGATTGCTTTAAAAGCCAAACATCCAAAAGTCAAAGAACATTTTTGTTTCTCCAATATGAAAGAAGCATTACTGATAAAATGGAAAGTGCTTATCAATTTTTGAGAGGAAATGGAAGTTTAAATAGATCTTATGGTTGCTCTGGGCTTTTGTGGGTACAAATTTACCATCTTTACAGGTTATATTGTCATGAAATTTGAGATATATAATAAACCTGAATGCTATTTTGTTTTTCTTTTCTTTCTTTCTTTTTTTTTTTTTGTAGAGACAGAGTCTCACTTTATCGCCCTCAGTAGAGTGCCATGGAGTCACACAGCTCACAGCAACCTCCAACTCCCCGGCTTAGGCGATTCTCTTGTCTCAGCCTCCTGAGTAACTGGGACCACAGGCGCCCACCACAACGCCCACGAACTGTTTTACAGTTCGGCCGACGCCGGGTTTAAACCCACCACCTTCAGTATATGGGGCCGGCGCCCTACTCGATGAGCCACAGTCGCCGACCTATTTTGTTTTTCTTTATGGAGACAAAAATGCTTTAGTTGGAAAGTATTATTTTAGTCAGAAAAATATGCATTAATGGAAAAATGTTCAAATATTATAGAGGTAACAAAGCAAGAGAAAATAAGCATTTTGTACAGTACAGAAGATAGGTTGATGGCTAGATGCAAACTCAAGTGCAAATTTGCTATTTTCTATTCAATCTTGGAATTTCATTCATCAATCTTTCTAATAACTGTGTAGCAATCCATTACACATTTATAATTTGTGAAAAATGCAGCAGTTCTGTCTTTACACCTGCTCCTTTTCTCATTTATGCAAATCTATTTACAGGATAAATTCCTGTGTACTGCGTAGAAAAGTCACAATATGATGGACCAGTTTCTATACACCATAATAATGAAAACATTTAGTCTGTGCACAGAAAAAATGCTTTATGAAAGCTTTTCAGTCTTCTGGAAATAGTATAGTTTTTCTTTTCTTTGTAGCTAGGTTTATGATTGAACCTAAAAAACCATGGACGTTACCTTGAAATCACAATGTGGCAAGAAAGAGCATAATAGTTAAAGAAAGAAGAGTGTACTCTGGAGCCAGGATGACTGGAGTTTTAATCTGGGCTCCATCAGTTATTGTAACAGCTATGTGACTTGGAGCACATTATTACTGTTTTCTCTACCAGAGTTTCCCTTCTGAAATAGCCAACCCACCACTTCCTACAGGACAACTTTGATCATCATATAAGAGAATGCACATAAAACACTTCTCATAATGCTCGGTACATAAAATGCAGTAAATGTTCATTGCGACTATGTATCTATTAGCTCTGTATTTCTTGCGTGTAACATCACTTGTAGTGCCCAAATCTGCATGAGTTCAATATATTATTAATACTCCATCATCCATTCCACAATCTTTATCGACCACCCTCTCTGTGTCTGTCCACCATCCCAGATGTTGAGGATACAGTAGGCCTGTGGAAAAGGACTCCTGCTTAACAGTCATCAAAGTTATGTAGAAGACAGAATGCTTTCATGTATTTTATCTTAAAAAGTAATTTTAGTTAACACTCTCTGAAGCAGAATTAGGACATTTCTTTATAGCTCTAAAGGTTTGCTGTTCTTTTAAGTTGATTTTTGATCCTTTCCTAACAATGAAAAATGACACCAGCGTTTGTGGGTCAATGGCTAGTGGGGATTCTTTTTACAGCTGCCTTGTGCCATTTATCTTAATCAGACACTAAATAAGCCTTTTTTGTTGTTGTTGTTATTTAGAATATCATTGTGTCTATTAAAGTCTAGGTCCCAGATTGCCAAAAAGATATGTATAACTTAACCTTTATTTTCATTTATCCATGTGTAAAAAATAATATGTAACAGGATTTCTCTTACATTTCAATTCTACCTGCCTTAAGATATCAGTAGAACAAACACATTAGCTAGTAACAACTGCCAAAGAAAAAAAAAGAAATCAAATGTGTGTTTCACCAAAGCTATGGAAAACATTTTTGGAAAGTCAGAAATTTAGAATCAAATAGGATATATTTTTCAGAAGACTGCTAACCCCTAACTAGATCTTTGTGTTATTATGTAAAAAATATATCCATACAGGCAACATACACACATGTCAGGAGAGGTATTTGCTGGATAAGTAGCAGCTTTCTTCTTATTATGAAATTTATGTGTATAGTTGGAAAATTTAGTGAGGGATCAAAGCCTGCCCCGAATGATGTCATAACAAGGTACTATGGAATCTGATTATGTGAAAATCTGGGTATTTACACAAAGAGGTCAGAAACCAGCTGGCTACATATAAACTAAAGAAAAACCAACAAACATCCTGAGACAGTTCTTATTCTTGAGCTGCTCTGGACCTGCAAGCCCAGCACAATTTTCTTAAGACCCAGATATTGAGAATGTTTTCTAAGTCAGCACAAATCCACTCAAAAAACTTGTGTGGCTTGTTACCCAAATTATCCCAGGAGCAATAAGAAAATGTGTTTATGTTCCCTTTGTATGATATTATTTAAAAATTACAATGTTTTAAAAAACTGTAGCAACATTCTATCTCTGTTATTTAGGGAAAACATACTCTTAGATGAAATAAAACAACTCTAGACCATTTTATGTGTTTTGGTTTTTTTTTATTTTTACTTTGAAGATCTGAACATTTGTTCAGAATGGTTTTGGAGTAGAGACTCGGTTGTCTGGACTATTGCCAATAGTGGAAGAAGCAATTACCTGAAAAGTGTGCCTGCGAGCCTCCGTGCTGCCTCCTCCTTTCTTCCTGGCTTTTCTTCTTTCCATCTTGTTTCTTTTTTCTTTCTTCTTTGATCCTTTTCCTTCCTTCTGCTCTCTTTACTGTCTTCTTCTTCTGTCTCCCTCTCTTTCTCCTTTCATTTTTGATGACTCTGCAATTACAACCAGTATCATGAAAGGTTATGCAAGAATACCCTTTGTAGTTGCAAAAACCGTTAACAACATTTTTGAAACAACTTTGTCTTCAGCAGCTATATTCCCTCTTTCAAAAGACCGAAGATGCATTGTAAACTAAGTAAAGGAATTATGGGAAGGAAAAAAAGAAATTATAAATGGGATATTTTAGGGGTAGTCCTTAAAAATAAAGACTCCAAAATCAGAAAAGATGGCGCGGACACAATAAAGTGGTATATTCAAGCCTAAAACAAGGATAGAAATAGGTGAGCATTGTAATCTTATGTTGAAGATGAGAGCTCTTAAATATTTTAATGGAAATATAACTTATTTTCATTCTATGATGACTTTATTAATTTATTAATTAATATGAGAAAAGATGGTGATGACACAATAAAGCAGTGTATTAAAGCCTCAAATAAGAAGAGAAATAGGCTAGCAATTGTAATCTTACATTGAAATAAGATCTGTTGACTATTTTGATGAATATATAACTGTTATATTCATTCCATATATGACTTATTTTCATTCCATGATGACTTATTAATTTTTCTGCATTTTTTTTAAAGTCACCCTGGATTGCCAAGATTTTTGTCTTACTATTTAATGTTTGCAGGGTTAAAAGCACTCAATGTTGTCACACGATATCATTTTTGTTAGAATGGTTAAATACTACAAGAGAAGTCCTACACCTTAAGAGGCCACAGATTTGCAGGTCATGACAGACATTCTCACTTATCAATAGACTTTGGTACCTGGTAGAATCAAAAGCTTGACGGAGCAGCAGAGAGATGCTGACATTTACAGTGAAATTACTTTTCTGAACATTTGGTTTTAGTAATCTTAACGATCTAGTTTAGCTCTTTTTCTGCCACTTCGATAGCCAGTTGTTTAAAATGAAGGAAAAATAACCATGATCCCCTCTTAGCACAAGGTAGTGCGGTAATGAACCATAGCTTCAAGGACCAAAAGGCGTGCACAAACAGCCGTACGACAATGGTGATGTAATGACTCACTTGTGACTCAGGGTACCCAGGCAGCGTCAAGATAAAAGAGTTGCAACACAAACCTAAAATGTCAATGTACACTTGGAATGGGCACTTCTGCCTAAGGCCGTAATCCCCCATGTCCGGCCACTCTCCCTCCTCTCACTTTCCCCAATGTCACTTCTGCTTTGCAGTTCCTTAAAGAAATTCATGAAACACAATTTGTTCTTTGAAGATAGCTAGTTTTTCCACTCCATGTGCTGGATGGCTACCTAGATTTTACTGCTGCTCAAAACTAGACAAAGATGCAGCAGTCTCAGAAATCCAAATACCACACAAGGATCCCCCACAGAGTCACGAAGCCTTGAATTTCCCAGGAGAATGTCATCACCTCTTTGGCAAATACAGTTTTCCAGTATATGAGTCATTCACTCACAATAAACTTGAATGGAAGTCCTATTTTATATTTTTCAAAGTGGAAACAGCTTCATTTTCTCATAATTGGAAAAATAATTTGTGCTTACTGAACAAATATCAGAGAATCTAGAAAGTTAAGCGATTCTAATTGTAGTTTTGCAAACGATTACAACCATTTTGTTGTATACTTTTCTACAATTTTTAACATGCCTTTAAACACAAACACAGAGTTGTTCACCCCCCCAAATTTTTAAAACACATAACATTTAACCTACCATCTTAATTTTAAGTGTATAGTTCAGTAATGTTATTTATTCACATTGTTGTGAAATGAGTCTCCAGAAATTTTTATCTTGAAGAACTAAAACTCTAGCTGGGAGCAGGGATTCACGTCTGTAATCCTAGGTCTCTGAGAGGCTGAGGTAGGTGGATTGCTTGAGCTCAGGAATCCGAGACAAGCCTGAGCAAGAGCAAGACCCTGAGACTCTGAGACACTGTCTCTACTAAAAATAGAAAAACTAGCTGGGCATTGTGGTGGGTACCTATAGTCCCAGCTACTTGGGAGGCTGAGGCAATAGAATCTCTTGAGCCAATGAATTTGTGGTTGCTGTGAGTCATGATATGAGGCCAAGGCTCTAGCCTGGGTGACAGAGTGAGACAAACAAACAAACACCTAAAACTCTACATCCGTTAAACAACCCCCTTCTTTCTTCTTCGTCCAGCCACCATTCTACTTTCTGTTTCTATGGATTTAACTACCTTAGATAGCTTATGTAAGTTGAACCATGTAATATTTGTCTTTTTGTGATTGGTTTATTTCACTTATTATAATGAGTGGTCCTCAAGTCCTCAAGTCCTCAAGGTTCATCCAAGTTACAGCATCTCACAGAACTTCCTTTCTTCTTAAGGATGAATACTATTCTATTCTGTGTATATACTACACCTTGTTTATCTATTCACCTCTTAGGGGGTGGGGTTGCTTCCATCTCTTGGCCATTGTGAGCAGTGCTTCTGTGAACATGGGTGTACAGATAAACTTTTCAAGACCCTGTTTTCAGTTTTTTTCGATAGAAACCCATAAGTGGAATTGCTGGACCATATGATAATTCTATTTTTAATTTTTGGAGGAAAGGTTACATTGTTTTCCCTAGTTTCACATTCCTACCAACAGTGCACAGATGTTCCAATTTTCTGCCTTCTCACTAATACTTGCTATTTTGTGCTTTTTAAAAAATAGCAGCCACATTAATGGATCTGAGATGATATTTCATGGTCTCGATTTGCATTTCTTTGATGATTAGTGATATTGAACATCTTTTCATAGGCTTGTTGTCTATTTGTATAGCTTCTGAGAAATGTTTATCTAAATATTTTGCCCATGTTTAAGTGAGATTATTTATTTTTTGTTGTTGAGTTGTAGGTGATATTTATATATTTTAGCTAATAATCTCTTATCTGATATATGAGTTGTAAATATTTTCTCCTATCCCTTAGGTTGTCTCTTCACTCTGTTGATTATGTCCTTTGATGCACAAAAGTTTTTAAGTTTAATATAGTCCCATTTATCCGTTTGCTTTTGTTTCTTGTGCTTTTGGTGTTATAGTTAAGAAATCATTGCCAAGATGATTTTCTCGTTTTCTTCAATGAGTTTTATAGTTTTCAGTCTTAAATTTAATTGAGTTAATTTTTGTATTTAGCATAAGAAAAGGACTCAACTTCATTCTTTTTCATATGGATATCCAGTTTTCCCGATATCACTTTTTGAAGAGATTATTGAGTAGTCGTGGAACATTTCTTGAAGATTATTTGATCATATTTATAAGGGTTTATCTCTGGGCTCTCTATTCTATTCCCTTGGTATACATATCTGTCTTTATGCAAGTACTACATTGTTTTGATTACTGCAGTTTTGTAATATGTTTTGAAATTAGAAAGTTAGAGTTTTCCAACTTTGTTCTTCGTTGTTAAAACTGTTTTGGCCATGCAGGGTCCCTTGAAATTGCATAGGAATTTTACAATTTTTTTTCTATTTCAGTAAAAATTTCCACTGGGATTTGGATAGATTTTGCATTGATTGTGTAGGTCATTTTGATAGTACTGACATCTTAACCAATATTATGTCTTCCAATTCATGAACATAGAATGTTCTTCTATTCATTGTGTATTCTTTTATTTCTTTCAGCAATGTTTTATAGTTTTTTTTAAATTGTCTTTATTATTAAATCACAGCTGTGTACAATAGTGCAACCAAGGGGTACAATGTGCTGGTTTCATATACAATCTGAACTATTTTCATCAAACAGATTAACATAGCCTTCTTGGCATTTTCTCAGTTATTATATGAAGACATTTGTATTCTGCATTTAGTAAGTTTCACCTGTACCCTTCTAAGATGCACCGTAGGTGTGGCCCCACAATTACCCTCCCTCCACCTCCACCTCACCACTCTCCTCCCTACCCTTGCAACTTTCCCCATATTCTTGTGCTATAGTTGGGTTATACCCTTCATACAAAAGCTATAAATTAGGTTCATAGTAGGGGCTGAGTACATTGGATACTTTTTCTTCCATTCTTGAAATACTTTGCTAAGAAGAATATGTTCCAGCTCCATCCATGTGAACATGAAAGAGATAAAGTCTCCATCTTTCTTCAAGGCTGCATAGTATTCCATGGTATACATGTATCACAATTTATTAATCCATTCATGGATCCATGGGCACTTGGGTTTCTTCCATGACTTAGCAATTATGAATTGGGCTGCAATGAACATTCTGGTACAGATGTCTTTGTTATAATATGATTTTTGGTCTTCTGGGTATATACCTAGTAAAGGAATTATAGGATCAAATGGCAGGTCAATTTTTAGATCTCT
>CAUYRH010119789.1:0-12664 GCA_963574655.1 Perodicticus potto
AAATGGCAACCATCTTTGGCAGCACTTATGTCTGTGAACAGACATTTTCCAGAATGAAACATCTGAAATCTCCAACCAGATCTAGACTAACTGATGCACACTTGCATCACTTGTTACCACTAACAGTGACAAATATGGAACCGGACATTGACCATCTCATTAGCCAAAAGCAGGCCCATAGTTCCCATTGAAATACTGGTAAGTTTGTTGATTTAACTTTATTAGTTCTTCATTTTAAATATTGTATTCATTCCTGTTTTGTTTTTTTTACTTCAAAATGAGATATGTGCAGTGTGCATAGGAAAGTGTTCATAGTTTTTTTTTTAAACTATAGTCCGGCCTGCCAATGGTCTGAGGGCCAGTGAACTGGACCCCTGTTTAAAAAGTTTGAGGACCCCTGGTATATGGGGCCAGCACCCTACTCGATGAGCCACAGGTGCCGTCTGTAATAATGGAATATTATTATTCGATTTGTAACTTTCATCTGATTCTTTTTTACATAATTTCTATTTCTTTGCTGAGATGTTTTCAATTTGTTTTAAGCATCTTTATGATAGCTGCTTTAACATCTTAATCAAATAACTCCAATCTCTGATTTATCTCAGCATTGAAATTTGTTGATTGTCTTTTCATCCGATTTGCAATCTTCCTGGTTCTTAGTATAACAAATGATTTTTTTTTATTGTATCCTGAACATTTGGTACATTGTGAGACTTCGGATACTATTTAAGCTTCCTTTTCAGTAATTATTTCCCCAATGAGAGGCAGCAAAAAGACAAGGTGAGTGTGTATGTCCAACTTCCTTCCGGGCCCAGAATGCCACCCATTACATTGTGTCATTGCCGATGGATGGAGTAGAAGTCACCTTGTGACTCCCCTGACACTGTCCTGGTGAAATGGGGCACTGACTTGTATGACATGGTTGTCCCTGAGTTCAGCTACCTGCTGGGCCCTGCTGACACCAAGGGGAAGACAGGGAAGCAAAATGTCAACCAGTCCTACCTCCCATCCCCGGGTTCTCCCTCACTGATGCCACATAGTAGAGGCTCAGCTCCCCAGTGGGCCTCACTGGCACCAGGGAAGGAGAGAAGAGAAATGTCAACTCTCTCGACTCACACCACCTGTTTCTCTCTTGTTGCTGCTAGGTGGGGGCTGGGGCTAGGGTGGAGGTTCAGTTCCCCACTGAGTTCTGCCCACACTAAGGGCTTGGGAAGTGTGGAGTGCTGATGAGCCCTACCTTGCACCACCTCGTTAATTCTAATTGCTGCCAAGCAGGGCTGGAGACTTGCCATGCTGCTGACACTAACTTGAGAATCAGAGCATCATCTACTTCCACCAGGTAGGGCAGTGGAAGATGAATGCTCTGCTGAGCCTACCACCACCACCCAGTATATGAGTATATGCCTGCTTCTGCTCAATGAAAGATTAGGGTCTGCTCAGCTCCAGTGGTATTTGGCTGGACTAGGGTAGGGATTGCCAATGATTCCTGTTGGTAGGTAATCCTTTCTCCCACTCTGCAAGGCAGAGGAGGCTTATCTTGGAGCTTTTTGGTCTGTGCCTACTGGAAAGTCCAGTTAGCAGCTTCCACAGCCCATGTTTGGGAGTTATGGGAGGCCATAAGAAAACCTGCAAAGCTTATCGTGTCCTTCGGAATACCCTGGGCCCTTACTCAACCAGCATCTTTGAGAACTCTCCTATGCTTTGTTATGTCCAGGGTTTTAAGTTGTAGGGAAGCAGATCTGGAAGGAATGGGCTGTTCCATCTTGACCAGAACCCCCTTCACATATAACCATTTTTTCTTTTTTCTTTTAAGATAGACTTTCTTCTGTTGCCCCGACTACAGTGCTATGGCCTCAGCCTAGATCACAGCAAGTGATCCAGACTCCTGAGTAGCTGGGATTACAGGCACCTACTACCACACCCATCTAATTTTTCTATTTTTTAGTAGAGATGGAGTCTCATTCTTGCTCAGACTGGCCTTGAACTCCCGAGTTGAAGTGATCTTCCCAGCTCAGCCTCCCAGAATGCTAGGATTTCAGGCGTGAGCCACTGTGCCCAACCTCATAGAACCTTTGATATTAATTCTGACCAAGGGTAAGCACTCCTTGGGCATTGGAAAAGAAAATTTATTCCCTAAAAGACAAGTAAAATATATATCTACTAATTACATCATTTAAATTCTTTTTTTCTGATTCCAAGTTCATAAAATATTCTGTTACTCTTATTTGTGAGGGTTCCTGTTGATATTTCTAACCATTTTTCTTTAAGTGTTTAGTTGTAGCTTTTTATATAAGTACCACACACTAACCAATGGCACAGCTGGAGCTCTGAGTTACAGTTCTCTGATGTCACAAAGTTCAAGCTCATGACTATTAAGTCTCTATTCTGACTATAGCTCAGTATAAAATGATTTTATGGTCCTTCCAGTGAATTATGTACTTAAAAAGATATTTTGATTCCTGTATTTTGTTATCATTCTTTTGCTTTTAACCATTTTAGTTTATTTTGTTTGTCTTTTTCTTTTTGAGACAGAGTCTCCACTGTGTTGCCCGCAGTAAAGTGCTGTGGCATCACAGCTCACAGCAACCTCAAGCTCTTGGGCTTAAGCAATTCTCTTGCTTCAGCCTGCCAAGCAGCTGGGACTACAGGTGCCCACCACAATGCCTGGTCATTTTTTGTTGCAGTTGTCATTGTAGTTTAGCTGGCCTGGGCCAGGCTTGAACCCACCAGCCTCGGTGTACATGGCTGGTGCCCTAACCATGTGCTACGGGTGCCGAGCCTTATTTTGTCTTTTATAAGTACATTTTGTTTTTTATTCCCACCTAAAAGTTTTTATCTAGTTTTCATCTAAGTGAAAGTTTCATCTAACTTAGATAAGTTTTTATCTAAGTTTTCATCTAATAGTGAACTTACCAAACTTAATCTATTGTTATAACTGATTTGGGTTGTGCCCTGTTGTTTTATTCTCGATAATGGAATTTGGGTAGAGGAGCTTCAGCTGTCATTCTTCCACCTTCCCTAGATCATTCTGTTACTACAATTTCACTCCACTCTTCTGAATCATGATGGATCCAAGGAGGCTGAGCTTCCTCCAAAGAAGACTTAATGAACAAGTAGCTAGTTACCCATATTTTGTTAAAGAATCTGCTTTCATTTGTGTAAATACTTTATGTTCCCACTTTTAACCTCGTCATCTGGGGGTAATTTAGATTTGGAGAAATGACTCTGGCTCATTATAAAAGGTGTGACTTCAGGACAGCGTTGCTCTTACTGTCCTCCATCAATGTGATGGCAGTGAGCCTTTACTTCCTTACGTGACTCTATCTTCTCTTTCAGGTAAGGATTTTAACTCTTCGGACCCAGAATTTCTTGATGGATTTTCAAAATATGGATTTAATACCATGATCAGTACAAGTGTGGGCTTTCAGAGAAATATACCTGATACAAGGCATAAAATGTATGTTCCTTTATATATGTAGGTATATATATTTATTTTAATTATTTATTTATCTATTTATTTTTTGAGACAGTCTCACTATGTTGCCCTCGGTAGAGTGCCGTGGCGTCACAGCTCACAGCAACCACAAACTCTTGGGCTTAAGCGATTCTCTTGCCTCAGCCTCCCAAGTAGCTGGAACTACAGGCGCCTACCACAATGCCCAGCTATTTTTTTGTTGCAGTTGTTTAGCTATTGTTAAGCTGGCCCAGGCTGGGTCCAAACCTACCACCCTCGGTGTATGAGGCTGGCGCTATAACCACTGTGCTCTGGGCACCAAGCCTAATTTTTATTTTTTGAGACAGAGTCTCACTCTATCACCCTGGGTAGAGTGCCATGGCATCATAGCTCATAACCACCTCAAACTCTTGGGCTCAAGAGATCCTCTTGCCTCCTGAGTAGCTGGGACTACAGGTACCCACTATCACACCCAGCTAGTTTTCTTATATATTAAAAAGCCTGTTATTAGCAATTTTAATTTTAGCATATTAGGAGTCTTATAATATATAACCTTATTGTTAGAGTTTGAAGTCAGCTAATGTCAAGATTCTAGCGCCTATAGTGTAGAGAATATCTTCTCCACTGGCAGAGTGTGTTCCAGAGGCTTCCAAAAATTGAGTCATCACCAGATCTTTTTAATAAGTCACCAAGAAAGGCTTTTAGCCAAAGGGGATTCATTCCTGAAATAAAATGCCTTGGATAGATACCTATTTTTTTCTTCAAATTCTGCTTTTCTGAAATTGTTCCTTTAATCCTTTGTGTTAATACATTTTTTAAAAATATGTGGTAAAAAAATGTGGTAAAATACATATAACATAAAAGTTACCAGTCTAACCATTTTATACTTACAATTGAGTGGTATTAAGTATATTCACATTGTTGTGTACCCATCAGCACCATCCGTCTCCAGAACTTTTTTATTGTCCCAAGCAGAAACCCTCCATCCATTAACAACTTCCCATTCTCACCTCTTCCCAGCCCCTGGCAACCACTTGTGTCTCTATGAATCCGACCACTCTAGGGACCTCAGGTAGGTAGAATTATGCAGTCTTTGTCTTTTTTTGAGGCTGGCTTATTTCAACCCCAGCATAGGGTCCTTGAGGTTCATTTAGGTTGTAGCATTTATGCCTTTTTAACATCTTTTAGGTTCTGATTGTTTCCAAATAAAAAAGTGATGATATTCTCATTCTTCATACAAGAAGTACTTAGGGAATATGGACATCTTCCAGTAAAACAGACAAAGGTCAAGATCTGGGAAACAGGAGAAAGTGAGGCCACTTTGCTTTTTTGCAACTTGTGTGTAACACAAACATTTAAAGTCACAAATGGCACTTATGATATAGCACACTCAAGGTGTAGGGATTGCACATAATTACACACAATCCATCTGAATCACAGTAAAATGAAAATAATTTAAATTTGCTCCAACCACGGAGCACGATAAGAACTTCATTTAGAGGTTCCTTTACTCAACTGAATATTTAACTGCCACAAAGGAAGGTCTATTTTTGATCACCTTAGGTTATGAATTTCTCTCTGTGCCACCATTTCTTCCCTGTAAATCTCATTTTCTGAAATAGTTTGACTGTCTTTGTTTCCACACTCTGCAACACGTGATTATTTGTTAAGAAAAACAAAAAGTTTAGAGATATTTGTTCAAAAAGGGAAGTAGACTTGTCTGTTTTAATATTAAAAATATTAATTTGTTAGGAAATTCAATTCTGTACAAAGAACATGACTATGTTTAAAATATATGTTAACTGCTAAGAATAGCTACTACTCTCTTGGGTCTAAGCACATTATTACAGTAACCATATTATTTCATTAAATGAAATTTCTATTTCAGCATTCATTACCTTTGTTTATTTAGCTTAATTTATATTTTTAATCAGAAATTAAAATTGTGTATATTTATGATATGCAATATGATGTTTTAATATATGTATACATTGTGGAATGGCTAAATCGAGCTAATTAATACATGCATGACCTCACATACGTAACATTTTTGTGGAAAGAATACTTAAAATCTACTCCCTTTCCAGTGTATAGTATATTTTAGATTCTGCATGTGAGTGAGATCATGTGGCATTTGTCTCTCTGTGCCTAGCTTATTTCATTTAATATAATGTTATTTTCACCCATGTTGTTGCAAATGACAAGATTTCCTTCCTTTTTAAGGCTGAACAGTATTTCATTGTGTATATATACTACATTTTCTTTATCCAGTCAGCTATTGATGGACATTTAGATTGATTCCATGTCTTGGTTTTTGTGAAAAATGCTGCAGTGAGCACGGGAGCGCAGGTGTCTCTCCCACATAGTGAGTCCATATCCTCTGGATATACGCTTAGAAGTGGGACTCTGGCTCATGCCGTCTTTCATAATGTCTGTTTTAAGTTATATTTCTAACAGCAGTGTGCAAGGATTCCCTTTTCTCCACATTACTAGACAATACTTGTTATCTTGATAACTAACCATCCTAACAGGTGTGAGGTGTTATCTCTTTGTTTTAATTTGCATGTCCCTAATGATTACTGATGTTGGTCATCTTTTGACACACTTATTGGCCATTCGTATGTCTTCTTTTGAAAGATGTCTGCTCAAGTCCTCTGCTGATTTTTTTTTTTTATTTTGCTTTTAATTTCAGTTGGCTTGCACTCTTCTTAGTTTCCTTGTTTTTTTGTTTTTTTTTTTTTACATTGTCCTTGCTTGTAGTGATTCCTCGTGCCAGTTGCCTCCCAAGTAGCTGGGATTACAGGTGCCCACCACAACGCCCGGCGGTGTTCTTTCCTGGTGGTGGAGACAGGGTCTTTTACTCTGGCTCACTCAGGCTTAAGCTGGTCTCGAGCTGTGAGCACTGGAAATCCACCTGCCTCGGCCTCCCACAGCGCTGGGACTACAGCCACCACGCCCGGCCACAAGTCCTCTGCTGATTTTTTAATCAGGTTATTTGTTTTCTTATTATTGAATTGTTTGAGTTCCTTATATATTTTGGGTATTAATCTTTTATCAGAGGCATGGTTTGCAAATATTTTCTCCCATTCTGTAGGTTGTCTCTTCACTCTGTTGATTGTTTCCTTTGCTGTATAAAAGCTTTTTAATTTGATGTAATCCCACTTATCCATTTTTGCATTTGTTACCTGTGCTTTTGGGCTCAAATCTGAATTAGCCCAGATCAATGTCATGGAATTTTCACCCCTTTGTGTTCTTCTAATAAGTGTTTTGTTTTAATAAATTTTAATAAGTGTTATATTTATGTTTTTAATCCATTTTGAGTTGGTTTTTGTATGTGGTGTGAGATAAGGGTCTAATTTTATTTTGATGCATGCGGATATCCAGTTTTTGCAATACCATTTATTGAAAAGACTGTTATTTCCCCCACAATATGTCATTGTCATCAAAAATCAATTGACCATAAATTCATGGATTTATTTCTGGCCTCTCTATTCTGTGCCCAGCCCAGCTGCATTTCTGAAACTAGGTTCTGTGAGACGTTTAAGTCATCTTACAATTTATCTCCCTTTTTTTGTTTAAGTTAGCTCGCAGAGGTTTCTGAAATTCACAACTAAAATATGTTCAAATACTACCAAATAATATAGCAATTCAAACTGTAATTAATAGTTAATAACTAATGTTACTAGAATTCAGCTTTTATTTCTTCCCTCACGTGCACAAAAAAAAAATTTTTTTTTGTCAAGTACTTGGAAGAGGCGAGTGAGGGGAGGAGGCAGGGAAACATGGTGGCTCACACCTGTAACCCCAGGCCAAGGCAGGAGGGCTGCTGGAGCCCAGAAGTCTAATGTTTCTGTGAGCTGTGATGATGCCATTGTACTCTAGCCTGTGACAGAGTGTAACTGTCTCAAAAATAAAAAGAAAAAAGAAAAGAAAAGAAAAACAACAAAGAAAAAGAAGAAAAAGGACTTGGAAGAAATTCAATCATACCACATCCACTGTGCTTCTGTATTGTAACTGACACCATAAATATAATAGAATCTTCTTCAAAGGTAGTACAATAAAGTTAACGTGAACCTTTCCGTGTGTATGAGTCTAATAATTCATTTTTATAACAGGCACTAAAATATAAATAGAATTTGTGTTTATACTATGTTGAAAATATAACTAAGATTACCAAAGAAAGTGTCAGGAAAAAAGCAACTATTACTGGTAGTAAAGAATGGGAAATGATTCAGGCATTACAACAACATAAGTTAAAGAAATCTTTGTGTCTTAATTTTTGTATTTTTAGATGTTCTGTCATGTTGTTATCACAATCATCAATTGAAGGAATAAAGAGGAAAAAAGATGAAATAAGCACAGGGGTTTGACTGAGACTCCAAACAGCCAAGGCTTTAAGATGGATCATTTTCTTTCTATCATTCCTGCCTGCAGGTGTCTTCAAAACCGTTACCCAGTCCACCTACCCACTGCCAGTGTCATCATCTGCTTCCATAATGAAGAATTCAATGCCTTGTTTCGGACAATGTTCAGTATTGTGAATCTCACTCCAGGCAATTTACTGGAAGAAATTATTTTGGTAGATGACATGAGTGAATTTGGTAAGACAGATCACTGATTATCTAATCTACTTTGAAGGTGGAGCTCTCTCTGATGGCACTTGAGTATTTATTTTATGCAAAGAATATTCTTGGTGGGTACTGAGGCAGGCACTGTTCTAGGGGCTCCTGGTGCACTGGTGGATATGTTGGGTCCAGTGCCTGTGCTTGTGGCGCTTGGGGTCCTGCGGGGAGGGGGCAGGGGAGATGTAGCCCTCCATGAGATAAACATAGGGGCAGCAACCTCACCTTTAGAGATCCCTTCAGGAAGAAGTGACACCTCAACTGAGATCTGAAGAATGAGTTGGTCTAGGTAGAGACGAAAAAGAAGGTGTTTTAGATTTAGGAAATAGCACTGTAAAGGCCCTGAGGCAAGAGCAAACACAGTGAGTTTTGTGTTTTATGTAGCTCATGTGTGAGTGCAGAGTTGGAGGGGTGGGCATAAAACCAGAAGTATAACAGGGAACTGCTCATGAAGGGCATTGTCTGAATTTTTTCTTGAGAATACAGGGAGCTATTAAGGGCTTACTGCAGGAAAATGATGAGCCAGGAACTTCACATCAGGGGTTTCTAATCATACCAATTGCCATTGAGTGCTTATTGGTCTTAAGGTCCTCCATGCTTACTGCTCTTAAGGAATTGTGATACTAGCACCAAATCTGCTTAACTGCACTTAGAATTTGAAATTAGTTCTCTACTTTATGACTGAATACGAACCATAGGTAAGCCAGGAGTACCCAAGCAATGATGTCAGTATGGGATACGTTTCAGCCTGAAAGTCCATCCAATCCACTGCGAATCTGACCCACTACGAGCTGGGAGAAAGATGAGGAGAAACAGCAGGAAGAGGATCCGGCAGGACAAGAAAAGAAGACACCCCAAGAGGCTCCCCCTGTGGGGAGGGGGCTCTGGCAACTCCTGAGTGTGACTAGGATGTTATACCAGCTCAATCCCAGCCTGAGGGAACCGGACTGTTTATTTCTAGTCTCTTGTGTGGGAAGAGTGTAGAGATGGCCTGGCCCCTGACGCCCAAGCCACCCTTGCAATCTACAAGGCAAGAAGTCACCAAGAAAGCCATAAGCAGGGGACAAGGTAGATGACCTGCCAGGCGTGACTCCCCCAGAAGTGCAAGGATCCTGCCATGAGGATACAGTTCCAGAAATGGCCAGGGGAAGTGTCCCCTTTTAGAACCACACCATGACTTTGTGTGGCTGCTATAACAAAATACCGTTAACTGGGTGGTTTAAACAATAAACATTTATTTCTCACAGTGCTGGAATGTGGAAGTCCAAGATCAGGATGCCCAGCAGGGCAAGTTCTTGGTGAGAGCCTCTTCCTGGTTGACAGCCATCATTATTGCTGTGTCCTCATATCAGGGGACAAGGGCAAGCTAGCTCTCTGGCCTCTTCTTATAAGAGCACTGATCCATTCATAAGGGATCCATTCTCATGACCTACACGCCCCCCCACAAGGGCCCACCTCCAAATACCATCATTTTGAGGATCATATTTCAGCCTGGATTTGTGGACACAAATGTCCACTTGATAACATCTGATGATCTGCTCATACATTCTACACGTCACGCACCTTCTAAGACACTAAAGGGAAGGTGTGGATGGCCCAGGTGCAGGCGGGCTGTCAGCCCTGACACCTCTGTTTCTCCTCTCTTAGCCTTTGACCCATGCAGAGCCTCAAACACAGGAAGAAGGGCGTTCTATGTTCTGATGGAGTTCAGGATGGACACATTCCTTTAATTCACAATGCCTTCATCAGAGGTTGCAGGGCATCGTTGAACTGAAGTCTCTTTCCCAGCTAACACCAGAAGGCGTTGCTGATAGACTTCCTCAGCTAGGAGGAGCAGGTCCAGAGGCCCAGAGAACTGTTCCCACTGAGTGACCTGCTGCTATCCACTTTCTCCCCAGTGCTAGCCTCTCTTGACTGCAAGCCAACAGCATGACCATCTTCTAAAAAACACAAGCCCCCCCCCCCACTTCATGGCAGTGATTACTGCCTTTATCTCCCTCAAGGGCTGACTCCCATGGCCTGGATGCTAGTGAGGTGCTCGCAGACACTTACCTCACCCTGCAAGTGCAGCTGTGCAGCCATGTTACTGTTTCTTTCTAGAAACCAGGGGATCCCTCCTTCTACCAAGATTACCATGAACCTGCTCACATTGATCCCAGCCTCCTGATCAGTTCCTGAGATGGAAGAGCTTTGACTTCATCAAGGTGCCTCCATCTCACCTGGTGCCAGGCTCCTTTGTCATCATGACATTAACCTGAAGACAATAGGTGACTGTTAGGGCCCAAACTCTGTGCTGGATGATGTATTTCTTCCTTCCACTGGAGTGCTGCCAGGAACCCAGTACCCAGCCCTTCTCAGAGCTGAGGAAACAAAGGCTCCAGCCATTTGTTAACTTGCCTAAGAGTTACTACAATGTAAGAAGCATGGTTGTTTATAGTATGATTAGCACAGGTAGTGGCAAAGTCAGATTACACCAAAGTTCTATAACTCGTGCTGCTTCTATTAAAACTTTAATAGTGATTTATTAAAATAGAATTATTTCACGAGAAGTCCAGAAAAATACTTACAGTTGATTTTGATGATGAATCAGCTTTCTCCCTCCCCCTTACATAGGATAAAATTTCCTTTTAAAGTTAGAACTTCTGGCTGGGTGGAATGGTTCACACCTGTAATGATAGCACTCTGGGAGGCTGAGGTGGGAGGATTGCTTGAGGCCAGAAGTTCAAGACTAGCCTGAGCAAGAGTGAGATCCCATCGCTACAAAAAATAGAAAAATTTGCCAGGCATGGTGGTGGGTGCTTATAGTCCCCGCTACTCAGGAGGCTGAGGCAGAAGGCTCCCTCGAGCCCAGGAGTTTGAGATTGCATTGAGCTATGATTATGTCACTGCCCTCCAGAGCTAGACTCTGTCTCAAAAATAAAGTTAGAACTTTGTGGAATGGCATGGTTTTTAGAAACCAATCATGATAATTGTTTTAAATCTCCATAGTTACAACTTATACATTGTCAAATATTGGATATTTTTCCAGATGATTTGAAAGAAAAACTTGACTATGTCTTGGAAGTTTTCCGAGGAAAGATTAAATTAATAAGAAACAAAAACAGAGAGGGGCTGATTCGAGGAAGAATGATTGGAGCGGCTCGGGCGTCAGGTAGGCACATTCCTGGGGACATGGGCCAGTCACGTGCCTCTGAGACCCTCCTTTTTATGCAGGAATAAACCCAGGCACAAGTGATCCAGGGACACCCTCCGTGTCTCCTCCGGCTTCATCAGAAGAGTGTTAATAACATTCTAGCCAGATGAGCCCTTAATCTTCTTTTTCTGCTAGAAGTATTCCACTTCACAATGTCAATTTGTTATTTTGAATAAAAGATTTTCTTTTAAAGGGACCACATTGTCAGCCCCTGTCACAGCCTGAGTTCCCCAGGTACACCAGCTCAGAAGTGAGGTGCTATGCGAGGGGGGCCCTGGGACCACACAGGAGTGCAGGTGTGTGGGAGAGCTGCTGGCAGCTCTGAGGCCAGGACCCCACAAGGAAGTGACCAGAGAAAGCTTATGGCAAGAGAGGTCCATGAAGGATAAAAGAGAGAGGAAGCAGTGTGGGTGGAAGCTTGAGGCCTGACGCCTGTGGAGGGAACCAGAACAGGAAGGTGGTTTACCTAGAAGAGCTTCCGTCTAGGGTATGCTTTCAGAAAGGCTCAGCTGCTAGTGGGGAGATGGGTGCAAAGACTGCCCAGTGAGGAGTCCCTTTTTTACTGTCCCTGAACACAAGCACTGTGCTTAATCATTGGGTGGGAGCGCCTCGGAGAGTGTGTGCCCTGGCATCAACTGTGGTAGATCCCGAACTTTGGCAGCAGGAAATTGTCAAATGCGCTCCTTACAGCAGGTTCTCTTGAAGGGAGCTCTGAACAGCACACTCTCAGGGCTGCCAGCAACAGCCGTTCAGAGAGGTCCCAGGCAGGCAGCAGTCATTGCATGTGAGTACCGTCCTCCCCTGGGAGGAGACGTCACCTTGAACATGATAGCCATGGCCAGCCCCAGGGAGGGTTGTGAGCCATCACTGTCAACAGAGCCACTCACTAAGCGTCCATGCTGCCTAATCAAGTCCCTGCCATCAGAGAGGTGTTTGCAGAACGTTAAACTAGAACCAAGGGAGAGGAATCTTTTTGTAAGGGCATTTTGTCAGGCTATGTAGCATTTTAATGAAATGTCCCCGCTCCTTAGCAGGGAACACCTCCTTATTGAGTGAAAAGCAAAAAAAAAAAAAAAAAAAAAAAACAAGCAAAATTTAATTCTCTTACTCCAAGTTGGCCCAATCAGGGGAGACACTCTCTCATTTGACTACAAAGATAATAGTCATTGTCTAAAACTCAAGACAAGGCTCAGCGCCTGTGGCTCAGCGGGCTAAGGCGCCAGCCACATACACCTGAGTTGGCGGGTTCAAATGCAGCCCGGGCCCGCCAAACAACAATGACGGCTGCAACCAAGAAATGGCCGGGCGTTGTGGCAGGCGCCTGTAGTCCCAGCTACTTGGGAGGCGGAGGCAGGAGACTCGCTTGAGCCCAGGAATTGGAGGTTGCTGTGAGGT
>CAUYRH010119794.1:0-28250 GCA_963574655.1 Perodicticus potto
CTACACAGCCATGTAACTGAAATGTCCTATGAAAGAGCACATTTTTTAATTTTCTTTTTATTAAATCATAGCTGTGTACATTAGTGCAATCATGGGGTACAATGTGCTGGCTTCATATACAATCAGAAATATTTTCATCCAACGTTCGACATGACCTTCATGGGATTTTCTTGGTTATTATATGAAAACATTTGTATTCTACATTTAGTAAGTTTCACCTGTACCCTTCGAAGATGCACCATAAGTGTGATCCCACCATTTACTCTCCCTCCACCCATCCTCCCTCCTCCCCTACCCTCCCTTGCCCCTTTCCCCATATTCTTGTGCTATAATTGGGTTATAGCCTTCATGTGAAAGCTTTAAATTATCTTCATAGTAGGGCTGAGTACATTGGATACTTTTTCTTCCCCATTCTTGAAAGAGTACATTTTTGAATGCCCGCTGTATATAACCTGAAGAAACAAGAATATATTGCTGAATTTCTACACTGAACAGAAGTTAATGATGAATAGAAAAACACTGCTTAAAGCTAAAAATGAAAATTTCAAGCGTGCAGTGAAAGGCTGGATCCATCAGTGTTCCAGTAAACACATGCCACCTAATGGCATGCTGATCACAAAACAAAGATCTATCATGATCAACTCAAAATGGAAAGGAACTATGAATATTCAACAGGTTGGTTGCAGAAATTGAAGAAAAGACATAGCATTACATTTTTAAAGATTTGTCGGGCAGTGAAGCATCTTCCTATCACAAAACAGTGGAGAAATTCACGGATGAGTTTTTCAAAGTCATCACTGGTACAAATCGGGCCCCAGAGAAAGTCCATGATGTGGTAAAATATCACTGTTGTGGTCTCGTTATCCTTGAAACACGCTGACTACGGTTGGTCAGACCACTTCTCCAGGTGTTAAGGATGCCAAGGACAAAGTAACTGTGCTGAGCTGTGCTAATGCAGCAGACACCCAGAACTGTCAACTTTTGGAAATATGCAACAGCTTGCATCCTTATTTTCAAGAAGCCCATTTCTTCCCAGTTCATTGTTATAACTAACAACAAGGTGTGGCTTACCAAGGAGATCTTTTCCAATTGGTTTCACAAACATTTTGTACTAGTAACTTGCGCTACTAATGCATAAGGGAGGACTTTCCTTCCTTCTGTATAATCATCTCCAATATAAGTGGGTCGCAAATATAAGAGCCATTCTTTCACCTTAAAGAGCCATTCATGTCCCTTTTTTTGTTTTCTAAACACTTTGTGGTTTGAATAAGAAGTGTGATATCTCGGGGCTGTCAGAACCACTGTTTCAGTCGTGGATGAGTCTTGCTAAACTCCCACGTATAAGGGTTCATCGGAATTCTGAGCTCATGAGGCATCATAAACAGGCATCGCTACAGGTAGGATGCGGTGTCAGATACACTGGCTGTCACTTATGCTCATGGATGCTCCATTGTTCTATCCGAGTTCACTTAAAAATTGCAAGTTCAAAGATAAAACTAACATAGTTTTATATCATATATATATGTGTATATATATATATTATAGATAAAAGTACTACATGATTGCAATATCAGAGCATGAAATGAAGGATGGGTACCTTTTGTGCATAGAGTCCTGTGCAAGTGCATGGGTGAAACACTCATGATGCCAGCCTTTACTCCCCAGAGTAGATTTCCTACAGTTTAATGGTCTGTGATGATACAAGGTTTGCTGTGGACTTAATTCAAAGCTCTATCATTAACTGCTTTGTTTAAGTAACTTAAATTCTCTAAGCCTTGTTTTTTTAACAAAAACAAGATAGTATTACTTTATAAATTTGTGGAAATTAAAACACAATTCCCTAAAGAAATTTAATTTTGGCCTTATGCCTATTTTCTCTTCTTAACTACTTTGGTGGTGAGAGTAACTAGCAGTCTTGAGTTTTTTTATTGTTTGTTTGTTCACAGATATTTGCTCTTGCTCTTTTGCCAGGCTGAAGTGCAGTGGCATGATCATAGTTCACTGTAGACTTGAAATTCTAGGCTTAAGTGATCCTCTAAGCCTCTCTATTTGATGGTTGCCTAGTCTGAATTTAAAGGCCTTAATAGCCTTAGGAATTTGATGCCTCATTTTTTTCTGCTCTGATCCATGGTAATTGGATTCTCTTATTTCTTAAGAAAGCAAAACTTCTGAGCAAAGAGCCACTATACAAATTGTATATAAGTTGTTATTAGAAATTTTCCCCAGTATCAAAATTTAGAATATTCATTTATATATCTGCATACATGATCTACATATACAGTAGAATCTCTGTAAGTTGATGACCCAAGGGACTATAGCAAGGTGGTCAACATACAGAAGTGGTCAACATAAGGAACTAGGTCTGCTGTAGTGGTACGCACATGAGGTGCATATCCGGTAATGAAAATTAGGTCAACTTAAGGAGGTGTTCGATGTAGGGAGGTGCTCAACTGTGGAGATTCTATTGTACATGCATGTGACATACATTTGTGTTATACATATATGCATGACATATCAACACACAAATGTGTATACATTCATATATGCCAATCATGTGCTTGTTTGCAAACCATTTTCATTTTTCCCTTTGTTTGCTCTGAGTCACAGAGCCTGAACTCTAGCAATCTTGTTTTCCAGGCTTCGGTGCTAGCTTCAGACAGTGGAAGAGGGCAGAGTGTTTTCCATTCTTTTTCTCTGTGTTAAGTAGTGTCATCAGCAGTGGTCTGAAATGTTCTGTGGCTGGCTTCTACTCCCATCAGGCATTGCCCCTGAGCTTTCTTCTCCCGCCTGGGAGCCCATTGCTCTTAGGTTCTGCTATTCTGTTCTGTTTGCCTTTTTTCTCTAAGGAGATTAGTGGCTTGATAAAAACTGATGCTGTCTCGTCTTCTCCTATTTGTTCTCTTAGATGTTCTAAATACCTTTGTGATTAAGTCCTCAAACACAATTCCTTCAATTAAATTATCTAGTCTAGGGTTTATTTACCCGAATAAACTATAATATTTTTACACATACATATATGTATGCAGATACATATATCATATGCATTTGTTTGTGTATAAAATTACAGTAAATAAACTTTCTCATATGCCCAAAAATATCGTGGTAGTGAAATTCAAGAATTCAAATAGATTAAGTAACATTGGTATGTTAGTCAATGTTTTCTAGCGAAAAAGAACTAATAGGAGATACAAATGGAGAACTCTTCTTCCCTCTCTATGTATAGACAAATTATTTATAAAAATGAGAAAATATGTATACTATTACTATATCTGTATTATGAAGAAATATATGTACATATACTTGCATAAAGGCATATATTATAAGGAACTGACTCATGTGATCAGGGAAACTAAGAAATCCCAAGACGTAGAATCCAAAGGCGTGAGAACCAGAAGAGCTGGTAGCATAAATTCTAGTTCAAGTTCAAAGGCAAGAGAAAACCAGCGTCCCATCTCGGGGAACATTAAGCAGAGAGAACTAATTCTTACTTGCTCAGCCTTTACTTCTATTCAGGCCTTCAGTGAATTGCACAAGCCAAGCTCACATTGAGAAGAGCAATCTCAAATAGAACCACCTGCATGGACATGCCCAGATTAGTAATGAATGAAATAATCTGGGCATCCTATGACTCAGTCAAGTTGGCACATAAGATTAGCATGACAACTAGTGATAATTCCAAGCATCCTCAGCCTCACCTGACAGAAACCAAAAGGTGAAAAATACCAGGGGTAGAATCCTTTTGTACTGGCAAAGACAACTGCCATTTGTAGCTCACTATTAAATCTTAGAATTTAGTTTTCAATAGCAATCTTTTGTCACATCAGTCATCAGAGACAGGTAGCATAGTATAGCAGCTTAAATAAAACACCTGTCTGTTGCTGTAGGCAGATTTTAAATTGTTTCAGTCTCTCTCTCTTATTTTTTTCTACTGATCAGCTAATTTGCCTTTAGTTTTCCCTGGTTTGCTTAGCAAGTTTAAGTGAGAAAACAATATTGGGGCAGTATTTATGCTCAAAACAGTGTTATGTATTTCAGTATCTTGCTGAGGCAATTCAACTACTGAGACTCATTCTCTCTTGTTCTCATAAATTGCTAATGACACACATATTTCTTGCTGTCACTGCTAATTTTTTGCTTTTGGAAGCAAGGAATGATTCCAATTTTAATTCTTTATTCTGGGTTTTTTAACCTTGTAGATTTAAGTGTCTCTAAACAAAATTAGTCTCAGACTACGATTATATTTAGCAGGTTGGAATTAATCACATTTTATCTACCCAATCTTACTAGGATTATCAATTTGAATTTTGGGGGAGTTATAAAAATATTAGTCTAATAATACCTTAACCCCCAAATGTATTATGAATAAATTTTGCAAATCATTAGATTTAGAACATGTAAGTTAAATTCTGAATGAGTTTTTACATAAAAATATAAAATAAATTTATAAAAATAGCTTTATTTTATAATTTCTTAAGACGTTGATGTTGTTTAGGAAATTTTACTCCCGAATACGACTCTTTGATATAAAGAGTATTTTGAATTAAAGACTCTTATGTGACCAGAGTACCAGAACCAGGAGCATGAGCCTAACACCTGTCTGGGTTAAAGTTCTCCTTTATTTACCAAGATTCAGAATCTGGGAAGACAGAGAGATCATTCTCAAAGCTTCCCTTACTTTGAGTTTCACAGAGTTTTTACACCCTCCTCCAAAGTTATTATTAGCTATCCATTATCCACTCCTCAAATCTCTAGCTGACGGGCTCAGGGTTTGTTCTCTCCCAGGCTGTACATCTGGTGTTTCTTCTTCAGCCCAGGGTCATGATGGCCTTCACAGTGTCAGAAGCAGGTGCAAAGGGGCTGGTGTGAATGATGGATAACTACTTAGATCAGTAAGAAACTTTTACTGCTAAGTGGGAGTAGGGCTGATGGTGTTTCTCCTCTTACACTTAGAGATCAAGAGGCCTTAGAAGGGGTTTTCCCTCTACCAGAATAAACCAGGCAGACATGAAAAATAGTTGTTGCCCCTTCCCTTCCCTGCCATTTCAATATATTGCAGGAAAGAAGATCAACAGTCCAACTAGAACTTGCCCAAATAATGTAAACACAATACTTGTCTCTCTGGTTAATTTACAAGCCAATCTGTTTGAACCGGGTGTGGTGGCTGACACATGTAATCCTAGCACTCTGGGAGGCCACGGTGGGTGGATTGCTTGATCTCAGGAGTTCAAGACCAGCCTGAGCAAGAGCAAGATGCTATCTGTAAAAAGAGCTTGGCATTGTGGCGGGCACCTATAGTCCCACTTACTTGGGAAGCTGAGGCAAGAGGATTGCTTGAGCACAAGAGTTTGAGGTTGCTGTGAGCTATGACACCTCGGCACTCTACCAAGAGCAAAAAAGTGAGACTCTGTCTCAATAAATAAATAAATAAATAAATAAATAAATAAATAAATAAATTAAATAAGTCAACCTGTTTCCCCCATTTATTCATTCTATCAAGTATTTATTCATCTTTCCTTGCAACCACTTTTTGCCCCTAAACAGAATTATTACCTGTGTTTCTCGACTCTTCTCACATCTAAAATGAGGGCATATAAATTTTTAGATGCCATTGGAATATTGAGTAACCACTCTGTGATTCTCCCCTTGCACATAATAAACCACTTTCTCTTATTCATTCTGCCTTATAATGAGTTGATCTTTCATTGACACTTCCAGGGCAAAGGAGAATTTTCTTTCCCCACCCACCACACCACCAAATTCCTGTCCACAAGAAAAGCCCAACAAAGTGATGGCCTTAGAGTATTGCATTCTCCTCAATCCCATAGGCTTATTAATATGATTTCTACTTGCTTTAGAAATCATCTTTAATCTTTACATTATCATAAATCAAACAGTAAAGGGATTCGTTTTGAACCCAACACACTGTTTAGGTACTGAGCTTTTCTAAGTTCTTCATTTATTAGTCATTACATATTTAAGTACTGAATCCCAAATGAATCTATACACATACAAAAATTAAAGGAATGGAGTATACGGCAGTATCTGATCTTAAAATGTTCCCTAGAAAATCCAAAATAGGCATGTGTTACTTGAAAGGTCATCATCTACATTAAAACCACCCTTACCAATTGATGAAGAAGTGCAAGGCAAGAGCTAGAGTAAGTGCCCCAAAACTCTGCAAACTTAGCTAAAATAATGATAATAACTAGCCACTGTCTCCTCATTTGCTTGATAATAATTGCTGCTCCCTCTATTTGCTGCTTTAGCCTGGAGTCATGCGTGGTCATTGGTCATAATGACTTAAATTTCCCCATGTAGAACATGACCGGTAGAAGTAGCTTTTGAGATATCTTCCAGTTACAGCACTCCAGTAACTGGCCAGCTCACACCAAGGAACTGACTTAAAGGGTCTTGGACCCCTTACCCCAAGGACCTGCATTCCAGTGGATCGGCTGACCCACCTAGACAGTGGCCTATACCAAGGGACTGATGCTTTTGCACTGAAATCAGCCAATTAGCAGACAAAACGGATTGCCTAATCTTATGCCCACCAAGCTGTCTGTAAAATCCCATTCTCCCCAGGTCTCAGAGAGGCAGACTTGAGAAGTTTCGCCCATCTTGCTGCTTAGCACTCTGTGGAATGAACACTTCCTCTGCTGTTACTCTGCTGTCTCTGGTACTGGCTTCCTCTTGAGCAGTGGACGGATGAACCTGATTGGGCAGTAGCAAAATGGAAATCCACATTCCCCTATATGGGTAATTTACAATATGGCTTTACGTTGACCCAGGGGTTGTCCATTAATTTCCTGCAGTTACCTAGCTGTTGTAATATTCAGAAAAAATTTTCTACTATTATCATCTCTAGCTTTGTGCCTTTTCCCTGCTGACATATTATTTAATGACCAGTTACTAATATGTCTTTCCTGGCTCTTACTGTCTTATCTCAGAAGCCACATGCTCACTTCACTAAGAAAGGGAATATGCATTTGTTTGTATAAGAACCTGTTTTTCTTTTTCTTTTTTTTTTCCTTCTCCTTATGTCCCATGAAAAATAATAAAAGAATAACATGAAAAAATAAGCAAGCAAACCTTCATTCATTTCTGGCATGCACTGCTTCCTGGTAAGAAGAATCAGTTGATTTCCATACTAAAGCATCCTGGGCACAGTTAGGAGGCAGGACTCAAAGACGTTTTACATCAAAGGTGGTAATTGCCCCTAGCAGTTAACTGAAGTGCAGAGACCTGAAGTAATGCTGCCTCTGAGTACTTAATTCTATTAGTCTTCTAGCTCTTGCGTCTGTAACTGCATGTAGTCATGGGTCCTCTCCCTGACTGTGAGGTTTCACAAGAACTGCCGTTATTTCATAGTTTTAATCCCCGATGCTCGCCCAGCACTGAGGGTCTCAGCCTGGAGGCTCCTTTTTCAAATATGCCTTCAGCTAACATGTTACTGCTCTTATAACAAAACGAGGGTCAGCATTAAAATTCAGTACATTTTCAAGCATTGAGTTTTACCCCATACAGCTATCATTTTAGTTAGACAAAGCTCCTCCTCTTTCAGCCACATGATTTTCTTAAATTTAATTTAAAATAGAGTTTTGAATTGCAATTTCTTTACTTTCCTAGTGAGTGGTCCACTACTACTTAATAATCATTCATCATATGCATGTACCAGCCATAGTGGTAACTGTGCTTACGTGATATCTCTTCCTGTTTTTCCCCCATTATTAGTCCTATTATCTTATTGTATAAAGGAAGAATACAGAGGACCAGACAGGTAATGACTACCCAGGAAGGTAAGTGGAATATGGACTTTACAGATAGGAGCTTTACAGCCAGAAAGCCTAGGGTCAAAATCAGCTCAGCAAGTAAAGACTGGGTGAATTTAAGAAAGTTCTTTCTCTTCCATGCCTTAGCTTCCTTACCAGTAAAAAAATGAAAACAATAATCTCTACCTTATTGTTTTAGGATTTAATACACAAAGATGTAAGAAAAACTTAGAAAAGTACCAGGTATTTCTTAAACATTTAAGAAATGTTAATAATTATAATTACCAGCTCAGCACCTGTAGCTCAACCTGCTAGGGAGCCAGCCACATACATGGGAGATGGCAAGTTCAAATCCAGCCTGGGTCTGCCCAACGACAATGACAATTACAACCAAAAAATAGCCGGGCGTTGTGGCGGGTGCCTGTAGTCCCAGCTACTAGGGAGGCTGAGGCAAGAGAATCGCTTAAGCCCAGGAGTTGGAGGTTGCTGTGAGCTGTGACGCCACGGCACTCTACCCAGGGCAATAGCTTGAGACTCTGTCTCAAAAAAAAAAAAAAATAATAATAATAACAATAATTATAATTACCTAAGATCACATAGCTGGAAGGTGGCAGAGCAGGGGTTAAACCTCAATTTGAGTGGGAAAGATTGACACTGTGTGATGCCACCCAGGGATATATGTAAAAATAGTATTTGTCTCTTCTAACTCCAAAACATTTTAAGAATAAAATATGTCAAAATTTTCTAAAATTGTAACGTTGTAAGCCAATACAACATGGTTCTCTTAAACATTCATTCATAAATGTGGAAAAGCTTCATTATCCAGTGTTGTTTTTTCATTCCTTATTATTGTTATTTTTGAACCTTCTCTTAACTGCCTTAATAGGCCAATAGCAGAATGTAAATTATGTATTTTGATATAAACTTGTTTGGGTTTTCTTTTTTATTTGCTCTTTTTGTGGATGAAAGACTCGACGCTGTATGGCCTGGACTTCAAGCGTCACCTTCTCCGCCAGGCCTCTGTGCCCCATAGGCTGCCCTTGTGGGGAGAGATGTCTGGTTTCAGCCATGAGCCATTGGAGTTTATCGCATTTTAACTTCTGTGTGATACACATGAAAAGGCCCAAGAAGGTTATGAGAGGTGAGGAATGATGGGACTGAAGAAGAGTATAAAAGACTAAGCAAAAGTCAGAGTTTACTGAGAAGCAAAGAAGCAGGGGGTAACCCAGAAGACAGAAGCCCAGAGTAGCCAGCTGCACTCATACCCGAATGTCTGTGTATTGCCTCTGCTGGTCTGTCACCTATTCTACATGGGAAGTTCTCTTCCCTTCCTCTGGGGACCTTACCAGATAGGTACTGAGGGACAGATGCCCACTGGTCTACGTCAAAGAGATTCTTCCCTCTCCTTCCTCTGTTTTTCCATCAATGTACTCATCACTGGGCCCACGGTAATTACGAGCAAAGGAGACCCTGGAAAGAGAAATTTTCATTCTTACTCTTGAGATTAGACTCATATGAGAATAATCGGTACATTACTTAATTTTAGAAAATCAACTGTGCATTTAATTGATTTTTTCTCTCGTTAATGTCTTTCTCAAATCAGGTATTATACTAAGAACTGTATAAATGTTTGAAGAATATCTTGTATTACATTTACTTATTGTCTATAATTTACTCCACTCTAATTTCATTTCCTCTCTTAAACTAAAGTTCAATACAAATTCAGCTTTAAATTCTCATCATATTTTCTTCATTATTAAGAGTGATTAAAAATAGAATCCCCCCTTGAGCATTCATTAGGGGAACATAAAGTATGTTATATATTTTAACTATTTCATTAGTTTCATTAATTTTTTTTCTTTGTCAGTATAGACTCATTTTTCTACTGTTTCATAATTCTTTCCAACTTAACATTCTTGACATTTTAAATCAACTTTGAAAAGAATAGATTTTGAATATATTATATTCATTTTTATCTCTTTTCAACCTTTATGTAATTGCCTATAACTTCCTAAAAGGAATAGTATTTTACTTTTACTTGATTCATCATTAACTATATTTTTCTGTTTATGAAAGGATCTTAATATCTTCTTCTCTGTAACTATTTTATTCGTTTCTATTATAGTGCTATTGAATATTGTCATTTATGTGCAAAATTGCTTTGCCCGTTGTTAGGTTTAACACAGTTATTGTTGCACCAACGACTCTACTCTTTGCTCCGAGTAGTTATTATTTTATGATGCATTTGAACACAAAACAAGTGATGTGATTTATCTTTATATATTTTCAAGCTTGCGATCCCGTTTTATTTTTCAAAAATATTTAAAGTTGTCAAATAAATCTCTTTCTTCATTATGGTCATATGTCACTCGTATATCCCTTGCTTCATATTAGTCTTCATATTTAAAATCCCCCAAGCATTTTTTTTTCCTTTTAACATCCTTTTCATTATAGTATCCATGAAAAACCTCCAATGTATTTATTCATATTTTTTCTTTTTGGGGGAAGTCTTATTTTTAGTACCTTCTATCATATGTTAGTCCTTTGTTGTATTTAAATGCATGTTCACCTCTTGCTATTATAACTATGTTAACATTGTCATCATTTGTGTTTATAGTGATTTTATTGATAAAATGTTACCTTTTATCTGCATTCAATCATGTTAAATTTGAAGTGTTTGTATACATATATGTATAGATTGTAGCTAAGTGAATTTAAATATGGTATATCATGCTAGATTTAAAGCGTGTTTTAGAATACATATGCAAATATATGTATGTAATTTTCATTGGGAAACATCTCTTTGAAAGATACTACCTATTTGGCTATCTTTGGTGATAGTCTGTTACCCTCCTATGAGCAAACACTGTGGGATCCAGACTTCATGTATTAAAAGCGACAAATATCTACTGCAGAAGGCACCTGGCTAACTGTTTATCATGATCAAATATACATAAAACATATTCAGTGTTCATAAAGACCTTTAAGTACAGTTGAGATTTTCAGATGTCACCCATCATTCATTGGGAATCCCCAGATGAGTGTTAGGGAGATAACCATTCCGTCACAGTCACAGAAAGGATAGAACTCTTTACCCAGAAAGGGATCAAGACAAATCTCACTAAGTCTCTGAAAAATTAAAAGATACAGAAAGACTAGAGCAAGATTCACAAGCCCCCAAACTTCCAGAAACCAGTCGATAATATACATTCACAAGACTGGGATACACGACAAGAAAACAAGTGTTCTAATTAATTTCCCCTTGGCTGTGCAGAAATTTGTTAATATGATCAGGTCCCACTTATTTATTATTCCTATTGGTGTGATTGTTTGGGGGCCTTCCTCGTAAATTCTTTGCCTAGACCAATGTCTATCAGAATTTTTCTAACATTTTCTTGTAAATCTCTTACAGTTTCCTGTCTTAGGTTTATGATGTCGTGTGCCCTGGTTGTCTGCCAGCAGACATTTTCTTCACTACTTTTTTGGACCCATGGCGAATACAATTAGTTGTTATTATATTTTAAAAAAACACACAAAACAGACACAAAGGTATAAAATTGGCAGCAAAAATCACACAAGATGGTTTCACGAAAGCTTCCTCGACAAACTGAGGGACAAAGTGCATGGGTGGCCCCAGCACTGGGGGCCGTACACACAGGACACAGGAACAACGTGCGGGGCATTCAGATAGCAAAGCAGTATTCGGATTTCGGGCAACGCTTGCCTGCATTTTTCGTTTGGATTCCAAGTTGTTCAAGTTCTAGGGCATTCAGATTGCAGGGGCAATACTGTATTTGTATAGAAAGTATGGAAAAAATTCTTTATTTATCCAGTTTTCCAGATGATTGATTGGTTTCCTGTCATAGCCAGATGAAGAATTAGTTTTTCTTTTCTTTCTTTCTTTCTTTTTTTTTTTTTGCAGTTTTTGGCCGGGGCTGGGTTTGAACCCGCCACCTCCGGCATACGGGGCTGATGCCCTACTCCTTTCAGCCACAGGCGCCACCCAGTTTTTTCTTTTCTTAGTATTGTATGTATTATAATCACCATTATAATATCACACTATAATGATATTATATTATAATTTGGTGATTTCAAGAAAGTGCTATTTTTAATCTTATCGAAGCTTAAATTCTCCCTTCCTTTCAACGGGACTCTGTTCAGTTTTTCTCCTCAGCCCTTTTAATGTGATTTAGTACACCTTGAGGTATTCTTTCCTGTGTGGTATACCAGTAAGTTCCAGAATCTTCTTGTATATTTCCTAACACATTCATGGGATCAGCCCTCTCTCAAAGAAGCCTTAATTTTGAAAATTTTCCTCCCTCATTCCTTCCCTCTCCTCCTTCCTTATCAAAAGGAACATAACTAGCCGGGCGTTGTGGAAGGAGCTTGTGGTCCCAACTTCTAGGGAGGCTGAGGCAAGAGAATCACTTAAACCCAAGAGTTGGAGGTTGCTGTGAGCTGTGACAGCACAGCACTCTACCAAGGGTGACATAGTGAGGCTCTGTCATAAAAAAAAAAAAAAAAGTAATATCACTCCTGAGAAAGCAATCTATGTGCTCAAATGCTAAGGACACCCAATGCATGGGTTGGCCATTGTTCCTTGACCTTTTCAGTGATAGAGATGAGAAATAAGTAGTGCATTCTGATATTTCCAATCTTAATTCAAAACCATGGACATTTCATTTATTCTTTTTTATATTACATTTATCTTCCTTGGTCTACACCAAAATTCCAGTATTATTTGTAAATAACCTAAACTAATGATACTTAATGATACTTTTTCTACCCCTGCTAATTACAATGACTAAAAATAGGGTTTTTTGAATTGAATGCATTATCTTCCTTCTCTCTATTTGATAGACACTCACACAGACATTATACACGTGTACAAGTTATTTCCCGTTCAACCACCAGTTAGTGTAAATTTTACATAGAGGTACATACTCTTACTTCCACTATTTACTTTGAGGTCTTTATAGTTATTTTGGTCTGCAATTGATTATATGGTAAATTCCTTAGGGAGGTTCTTGAAAACAAAATCTCTGATACCTTGCATGTTTTTAACTATTTGTTTGAAGCCCTTATACTTAAATATCAGTTGGAGTAGATATAAAAAGCATTGGCTCACATTTTCTTCATTCTACTGTTTTAAATATTTTAATTCATTTTTTTCCAACATAAACCATATCAGTCAAAAAATTTGGGTGAGACACTATTGTCCTCTCCACACCTTTAAAGTGTATGATCTTTTGGTGAGATGTCTAAGGGATGTTTTTTCTCTTTCTTTAAAATTCAAGAACTTTGCTAGAATATGCCTTAGACTCAATCATTTGAAACTAATATTCTCAGATTCATGTTGTGATTTTTAATAGGTAGGTTAGCCTATTATGTATTATTGATACTGAAATTTCTTTTTCAGTAAGTCCTTGGTCTTGGGGATTTGAAGAATGAATCCACAGACCACAGACTCAGTGGTAAGACAGGATTTATTTTACAGAAAAGAATACAGAGGAAGCACCAGAGCTCTTGGCAGAGGGAAAGACTTAAATCAGAAATTCTCTCTGCCTGGGTTCTTTGTCTAGAGGGATGGAAATATATATATTTGGGGGTCCTTTGTAATTACAGTTGGCGGGGACTTGGTAACAAATGAATGGATACAGTCCCTTTTTCTGTATCAATGAGTGTATCATAAATGAGCGTAAAATGAATGAGTGTATCACTGAATGGACACAGAACCTTCTGCTATAGCAAGGTGAATGAATGCGTCATGAATGGATACAGTCTCCATTCATGAAATTGGCCAGGCCTAGGAAAAAAGGGGTCCCTGTTAATCCTTGAATGGGGAATGCTGTATCACCTTTAGGCCTGTGAAATGCTCACAGGGGAGCAGTGCAGCCAGAGGAGGGCTCTCTAGGTCCAAGGTGGTTTTGGGGTTGGCACCAGCAGCAGTGTGGGCTGTACCGTGGTCTCCCTCAGTGAACTGGGGACCAGTGGGGGGGGGTCCCTTCCGCTGAGCTCATCCTCTCTGCCGCACTTGGTTGTCCAGCTCTGCCTCCCTCCTCCGCTGTAGAAGGAGCCGCAGGTCCTCCCGGGTGGCTGGCACTGCCCAAGCCGGGGTATCATTATGACTTGAAGAAAGTTTTCTTCAATTACAGACTTATTATTTGCTCTAATGCCTTGCATTGGTTTTCCGTTTTCAGGATCCCTGTTAAGTAGTTTTTGTATGTTGCTCGTCTTCATTATTTGACACTCTCTTGAATGTTTATTGTACTTCTCTCTGCAGTTTATTTTGGGTTTTAAAATTTCTCTTAGTCTTAACTTTTATTAATTTTGAGGTACTCTGATCTTCTCATATACTTATGTTTTCTTCCTAGGGTAGTCTTCATCTTCAAAATGATTTCTGCTTTTTTGCCAGGTCTTTCCTGAATTCTGCCGCCTGGCTTCCGAAAACAAGTTTGAACATGTTTTTATTTCGTATTTCCTTTGTGCACAGACGTGTTCTATTTTTTCCTCTTATGTTTAACTTGTTATAGAAATTGACTGCAGTACCTCTCTTTAACTTTTTAAATATTTCATTTTTTGGACTTTTAAAGGAGGAGGCTTTGCTCAAATCGATTTTGTAACTTCATAAGACACCCTCTTATATCATTTTATTTCATGTTAAGAGAATACTTTTTTTTTGCAGTTTTTTTTTTTTTTTTTGGCTGGGGCTGGGTTTGAACCCACCACCTCCGGCATATGGGGCCAGTGCCTTACTCCTTTGAGCCACAGGCGCCACCTAGAGAAAACATTTTAAACGCTAATTCTCTTCTCTTTCTTTGTTGCTTTTCTTTATTTCCTAAACAATTTAATCAAAAAGACTTTAGGTGAGGTCAAGGAAAATAAGCGCTGAGGAGAACCTTGGTGGTTAAACAGGGTCTGTTGGGGTCTTAGCAAGAAAAGGAAGGTGCGCCTGGAGTGGGGGAGTAGTGGGGAGTTACTGAACCTCTCCTGGTGGAAATGTCATAGATTTCATCTAGTAAGGAAGAAATCCACAGAGAAGGGCAGCTAAGCCTGTTTTCTGTGAGAAAACAGCCTGCTCAGTTGCTCACATTTTAACCTCTGCAGCTAAAAATATCTCCTCAGACGTTACAACTAACAGTTGCTTCTGGTTGGGTCATTCCTTTACAGTATGTTGCATATTTATTTTAAATTCTGATAACTTTAGCTCAGAGAAACATTTGTCTCCAAAGCTAGTATTTGTTACAGATATTCCGTGTATAGCAAAATAATTTTTGCATTATAATTATTTATAGATTATGTACCTTGCACTCGATTGTTATAATATTATTCCTCTACTAGTAAAGGCATAGATTATAAAATTATAGTAAAAGAGGTTTATTTAAAAATGATTTATTAGGGTGATAAGTCGCTGATAATTTATGTATTTATCAGCAGAACTGAGATTTTAAGACATAATATTATTCTCATTGCCTACCTGACTCCTCTGTCTTTGTATGCCGGGATTAATAAGATTTTAATAGTTTAAAATTTTATGAAGTGTCATGTCAGGTTTGTATAATATAGCAGATAATACATTCACTCAGAAGGTTTGAAAAATTGCAGAAGAGTTCTTTAAATAAGAACTGACTTTATTGACTCGGGTAATAATATTAAGTTATAACTGTTGAATATTTTTCTGTGAGAAGAAGCAAGATCCATTCATTAACTGAATTGACGCTATTTGTGGTGCAAGCCTTCCCTTCATTGCCTGGAAAAAGTGAAATCCCTAAAGCAATCGTTTCACATGATTCCAGGTACAATCTTCCTCGTGATGGAGGGATTTCTAGTCCAGTGTATAGAAAAGTCAAGATTATATAAATATTTTAAGACGTTAATTCAGCCACGTAATGTATTATCTCCTTAATTAACAAATAGATATTGATTAAAAACTTAATAAAGTTCAGTACATTATGGATTACTAATTTGCCTCAAATCATGATGATGAGACCTATCATTACAATCACCAGGATAACTGTAATTTTGCAGACCCGGTGCCCTTATTGTTTTGAAATATGTGCTCTAACTTGCCTTCAGCCTTTTTGATAATTAAATACCATAGGCCACTAATGATATGACTGAACACATATTTTTGGTCACAATGATAGTGGTTTAATTCAATGAACTGAGTTAATGCAGTGAGAATATAGAGACTGCTATTTGTAATTAGCTCTCCTTTAATTACTTTCTACAGGGCATAAATTCACACCACATCTGTGGAATCCCTGAAGTCAGCTATAACCTAAATTTCAGAAGATAGTCATAATGGAAAGAAGGTAAGATTTCCATTGAAAATGAATTACTTCATGAAATTATCCAAATAAAATCTAAATATTCATTAGTAAATGTCAGAATCAAGCTAAAGTCATCAGCTTTATCAGAAAGTGAATGTTGGTGATAGTGTGAACCTTCCAGACACATCATCGCCATACCACATAGCATTCACCATATATATCTTAGTATATGTGATTATCATATATAATATATGTGACTATCACATATAATATACTGCAGAACATATAAAATATTATACCTACTATGTATCTGTAGTTAAAACGGTTATACTGTAAACATTTATGTTCATGTTCTTTTTTTTCAACTCTTCATTTTATTACATGCTACAATGCACAGGTTTCAAGGTCAGACACACCAGGTTTTGATGGCTGACTTTGCCATATAATAGCTGTGTCATCTTAGAAATTTTCTAAAACTGCCTAAACCTTAGTTTTTTCATCTGTAAAGCAGTGATAATGATTCTTACACCACAGAATTATTTATAATAATAATAATTTATGAAGGCATTTTGCATATTTTCTAATAAATGTATTTGGGAATCTGATACACCCTAACATAACTCCTAAGCTCCCACCTCAGAACCTTGGTTTCCATTTCTCTTGCTGGGAATATCTTTCATCACATATCCACACAGCTCTGTCTCTTATTTCCTTTACATCTTATTAAAATTTTTTCTCAATAAAGAGGTATTTTCTGATTACCATATATGAGCTATTATTACCCTCACCTAGATATCTCCATTATATTTTTCTTAGAAATTATATGTGGCATATGTTTCCCATTTATTAATGTCTTTCCCCATGAAACGTAACATCTTTGGTGTCTTCACAGACTGGAACACTCAACATGTTTATTGGATGAATGAATAAATAAAAGTTTGAATGAATGATCTTTTCATTAATAGAAGAAAACAGCATCACTGTAGTTGGAGTAAGTTCATGGTTTCATCAGCTTTAAATATTCTAAAATCAATGCTGTTTAATTTGTGATAGACAAATACCAGTTGAAGGCAGGGATTCTTTGCTTTTATTTCCATATTTATATTATGCATACATAACACATTTGCTTAGACGTGAGAATGTGTTCATCATTCAGTAAAATCAGAACTTGAGACAGTTTTAAGCTGAATAAGACACTCACTACTTCACCTGCTCTGAACTTTGCATCAACGGTGACTTAAAGAGACAGTGAAGTGACAGAGTCCTGAAGGCCAATAAGGTAAGTGGAGCTAAGTTTTTAGGTTCTGGCATTGGTCTAAGCTGGCAAGAGTGAAAGAGTCAGGTTATTCTCTTTTGGGGGTTCTTGGGTGAGAATCAAAAGAACCTGGTAGTGTTTACCTTTGTGAAACAGTACATCAGTATGTCTTATTCTTTTTATAATATTATAATATGTTTGTGCAAATGACTATCTGTCCAAACAGCAGTCGAGCCTAATGGGGTTTGACATTGAAGCATACTTCAAAGCCAGATCTTCCCCTTAAAATCCAATTATACCAATTACTATCGGCATGATTTTGCATGATTTTACCTAACTTCTTTAGACCTTACTTTCTACATTAATTTCTTGTTGCTGTTGTAACAAATTACCACAGTGTTAGAGGCCAAAACGAGCACAATTTTTTTTTAACTTTTAAAACTGACAAGTAAAAACTATACATACTTAGGGTGTAGACCACAATGTTTTGATATGCGTAGACATCGCTCAATGGCTGTGTCAAGCTATTTAACATATACATGAGCTCACATATTCATTTTTCTTTGGTGGAAACACTTAGCCATTTTCAAGTGCACAATATATTGTTCCTAAGTAGTCACCATAATATACAATACATAGTATATTCTTGAAATTATTCCTCCTAAGTAAAATGTTATATTCTTTGACCATTATTTCTCCAATTGCCCAGCTCCAACCTCTGGTAGCCACAGTTCTACTCTCTGAGTTCAGCTTTTCCAGATTCCACATGTAAGTGAGATAATGTAGTTTTTGCCTTTTTGTGCCTGGGTCATTGCACTTAGAATAATGAACTCCATTGCTGAAGATGACAGAATGCACAAATAATTTTGGAAGCAGCCTAACTTTCCAGAACCTTTTGGACTTTTATGAGAAGTAGACTCTGCATTACAGTGCAAATGGCAAATTTATTACAGAAATCATACTTGTGCTATGACTCCTTTAAAATCATATGTTGAAAATATCACTGAATTGTTATAAAATCCAGAACTTTGGCTTGTTTTTGTTTTTTTTTTTTATGACCAATTATAATTTGCACCATGAAGTTAACAAACTCAAAAATTTTGTGATGGTTCTAAACCTGAATGGCCAACTCAAGAAGCAAATTTGATATGGAAAAATTGCTACTGTTGGTAGCAAAAAACAAAAACAAAAACAAAAAACAAACAAAAAAAAAACTCAGACCAAAATAACAGAGTATGTGTAGCATTAGTTAGTAGTCCACTGCTGTGTAACAAATTCCTCTAGAACTTATTGGCTAAAACCAATAATATATTTTATCTTTCATGGTTTTTGTACATCAAAAATTCCAGAGGAGTTTGGCTGGTTCTGGGTCTCCCAGGGAGTTGCAGTCAGATGTCACTAGAGGTTCAGTCACCTGAAGACTTGCCTGAAATGAGGGGATTCACTTCCAGGTCAGCTCAGTCACAAGTAGGAGGTCTCAGTTCTCTGCACATTTCACAAGCTGGAGATGGCAAAGATGTCCTGTGGTCTCTGGAGTCAGTTCTATTAATGTTCTAAATTTTTCTTTAAAGCCTTAGAGCTAATGGTGCTGAAATCACAAAAGCACCACCAATGTGTGCTGATTAGACCAAATAATAGTTACTTTCACTCATTCCACTGAGAATACAAGTTTCAGAGATCACTACAGTACTCCAAACAGAGAAATCAGAAGTAGGGTAGTATAGAACTTTGAGGGCTATGTGGGGTGATTTTAGGTAGACTTTCCAGGCATGTAAATGATTGATAGTGAGCCAAGTTTATGATATGATAGATTAGCATTGGATTTACATAGGTGGACACAGTTACTAGCATCTTGAAGCTAGTCTTTTTCTTTCTTTTTATTTATTTCAAAATATTAGAGCGTACATGTTTTGTTTACATGCTTTGCTTTTATACAGATTGAGTCAAAATTAAGAATGTGCCTTTAACCCACATAGTGTGAACTGCACTCAGTAGGTGTGACTTAACCCATCTCTCCTTTCCTTCCCCCAAGCTTGATCTATTGAGATGTACTTCCATATGTACCCTTTAGTGTTAATGGATTAGTTCCCTAGTTCAGTATGGAGCACATGTTTTTGTTTCTCCATTCTTGTGCTGTTTCCCTTAAAAGAATGTTTTCTAGTTCCATCCAGGTTGTCAAAAAAGATACTAGATTGCCATTTTTTTAAATGGCTGACTAGTACATGTACACCATGGTATGCAAAAATATGGAACACTTCAGGAATTTGCATGTCAACCCTGTGCAGGGGCCATGCTAATCTTCTCTGTCTTGTTCAGATTTTAGTATATGTGCCGCCAAACCAAGCATTTTAAGCTCATTGTGATAGGTAAAATTGCTTGGCAAATGGGCTGTTTTAACAGTTAAGCCAGTGATTTTCAACCAGTGCCCTGGGAGAAGATTTTAGGTGCGTTGCGAAAATTTTAAAGATTATTAATTAAAATATTTTTGAAAGAAGTCAAAAGCACAGTAAGTATATTCTTTTTTGAACTCATGTTTTGATCAACATAATTGAAGTGTGCCATGAAAGTTTAACTATAGGTTCAATTGTGAGATTAAAAAAAGGTTGAAGATCACTGAGTTAAGCAGACTGCTATGTGCAATAATTAATCTGTAGGAATTTCCAGAAACAACAAGTTATTTATTGTGTAAAGTGTTGTTTTTCTCAGACAAAATCATGCCTGAAATAACTAAATTATGTTTGTACAAGGTGGTCAATGGTCTGGTCTGAGTCATGCTGATACATTTTTCAGGTGGGAACCAAGACAAATCTCAATGATGATGATGTGGAATTCAATTGTAGTTGGTCTGTATAAGTGCCCAAAGCACTGTGACCAAAAGAGTCCTAATTTAATTCATTAGAAAAAAATTAAAAGAAATAACAATTGAACAGAGTGTAGTTTATTCCAATCACCATGAAAAGATACTACTGTTAGCAAAAATTAAGACTTAGAACATTCAGTCAATTAGGAATGAATTAAATACAAACTTATCCAAAACTATACCAAAAACACCCCTTACATGCCTTGGGGTAGAAGAGGAAAAGCAATACTTACAGAAAGTTTATTTTAAAATAGTTATAAAACTGTTGCAGAACATGAACTGTTTCACACTCAGATTGGTATAATCTAAAAGGAATTTACTAAGGTAACTCCCTGTAAAGTGATTGCAGGGTGTAGGAAAACCATAAATAGGGCACAGGATTAGCATATCAGAATCACCATAACCCCTCCTGTCCCAAATGCACAAGGAAAGGAAAAGTTACCAGAAACTGGACATGGAATCATGAATTCTGAAAATAATAACATATTAGAAATAATGAATCTAGTTGACATCTAGATGCAAGTCTTTGAAAGAGAATGTCCAGACAAGAGCTGTAATATTTGACAGAGGGATGCAGTCAGCTCCTCATCACCCAACAAAGAAAAGATCAGAAAAATCTTCCTCCTCACTTTCCACCCTCCCTCCATCGGCCGCTGCCCTCTACTGGCTGAACTCACCTAGAGCTGGAAGGTAAAGGAGACCCACTCAGCCATGGTGGGACACAGAGCAGCGGCATGGTGAGAAGGGACCCAGAGGCACACATGGAGAATGTCAATAACAGAACATAGAAAGAAAATAACTGAGACAGGCAGATGATGTATTTGAATTTATGATGTTCACTGAAGGCTGTGTTCTGGAAGGAATGAACAGCCACAGGCCATTTCAATATTTAATACAAAAGAAAAAAAATAAATTAATCCATCATCCATCTAAAATATTTAGGCAAGGGAGAAAAGATCCTCACAGGAGAAAAGCTAAGAGTTAAGGAGTCATAAGTTAATAAAAACAGTAAGACAATGAATATGTCAAAGCACAGATGAGTTAAAACATTTTAATAGACAAAACAGTAAGACAATGAATATATCAAAGCGCAGATGAGTTAAAACATTTTAATAGACATTTTAATAGTTTAATAGACAGTAAACATTTTAATAAAGTAAGTAGTCCACAAACATGTACAACTAGTATGTATCCATCATAATTATAAATAAAAAATTAAAAAAGGAAAATATAATAAAAAATAATAAAACAAAATTTAAAAGATCCTAAAAAACAAATTTAAAATGATCACTATGACTCAGAGATTATAATATTTTATAAATATTTTATTAGAAATTAAGTATAGCATTCTATATTATTGAATGTAAAAATTCAATTGTACAAAAAACTTAAGATGAAGGGATAAATTTAAAAATTAAAAGTTATAATTGGCATTGGAAACATGAAATATTAAATTTTATGGAAATTCAGTTAAAAATAAAACCATGTATTTTTAAACCACCAAAATTAGATATTTGTAACTCAAATAATTAACCAAAGGCTAATTAAAAATATATCCATTAATTAAAAAAAAATTTAATTATCAAGGTTCAAAGGAGGAAAACTGTTCCTACTTTATTTATAATAAACATGTTTATAGAGATTAAATTAATGAATGAGGATACAAACTTTCAATAAGATAGAAGGAATTTGTTCAAAAGAGCCATTATATAACATGATGACTATAATTAATAACAATGTAGTTGAGTCTATATTCTTGAAATAAATTTTTAAAGTTGACAACAAAAGTGTATGAGATAAATATGTTAATTATCTTGATGGCTAAAACATCATGTTGTACATAATAAATATATAGAACTTTCAGCAAGTGAAATTAATTAATTTAAAAACAAAATTATTTATTTATAGTAAAATGTTCTTAATGTAGAACTTGTTACTCTCTTTTGTGTGTCTAGATCCCTTTAAAATCCTATTAAAGCTCAGAGTTTTCTCCCTAGGAAAATACATACATATCTATTTGCAAAATATTGCAATGCATTCAAGTAAGTTCCTGATGTCCATTCATGAATTTTTGGTGTGAAATTGTACTTAAACATAACCCTGGAGAAAGAACCCACTCTAAGAGGATCATGTCACCTAACACTGTTAATACCAATTTATTTCAAAACTGTCCAGCAGTAAGAAATTAAACAGACAGAAGAGCTGTAATCATTAGAGGGAGATAAAGTTAATAATTTTCAGGCATCATGATTCTGTACTCAGTCCCAGGAGAATCATGAATTCTGAAAATAATGCAGTATTAGAAATAATGAATCCAGTTAACATCTAGATGCAAGTAAAATATTCAAAAATTAATGGTCTTCCTATATCCCAGAAATAACAGGTAGAAGATGTAAAAGGAAGGAGGTAATATTCTATTCACCATATTAATGAAAAATGTGAAATGTTCCAAAGTATCTATTAATAATAAGAAATATGTAGGAACCATATGGGGAAAATTGTGAAGTTTTCTGAGAGATGTAAAAGCAGATTTTAATAATGGACTAGCATAGTATTTTTTGGTAAAGGAAAACAGAATAATCTAAAGATAACAATTCTTCAAAGTTTAATTACAGCTTAATAAAATTTCAATTAAAATCCTGATTACATCTTGTTGGAACTCAAAAGCATATTTCTTAAATTAATACGGAATTGAAAATAAACTAGAAATCTTTGAGTAAATTAAAAGATTAATGATTTAAGAAAAACTTCTTGAAATAATGAAACATTTTCTACAACTTTAAAAAATCAAATCACAGGGTGGTGCTGATGGCTTGAGGAGTAAGGCACCTGCCCCATATATGGGAGGTGGTGGGTTCAAACCCAGCCCCAGCCAAAGACTGAAAAAAAAAAAAAAATCAAATCACAGTGAATAGAGTGCTATTGTAAGAAGAATCCACACAGAGATCAATGGCCCTGAAATAAAAGAGAGTTCAACAGACTAATTGTATATTTTGAGATATTATTAGGAAGATTTTTATTATTTTTTTAAGAAAGTTGGATTGAGGATAAAGTTCCAAATCCAAGGAATTTTGGAAAACTATGGATAAAAATAATTTAAACAGTTTACATTTTTAAACATAGAAATATATTATATAAATCTCTAAGAGAGAATACAACTAGCAATTTTTTTGCAGATGGAGACCTTTTTTGCATAAGAAATCTTCAATATTGGGAACACTACAGAAAAATATCTTAGTGTTATATGAAATTATACATATATGCCAAATAAAATGATATAATATGGTTGTTTTAGAACCATATCATGCTTTTGGAAGTACTTGCAAGTTATTTGGATGGAATGTGCTGAAAAATAGATATTTAACAGATTATAATCTTTCTTCTTCTTTCTTATGAAGAAGAAATTCCTAAAGAAAATAATGATGAGAAAAGTAATTCCACAAAGGGTATTGGGAGAGCTGGAGAACCACATGTAAAAGGCTGAAAATGAGCCTGCCTCTGTCAACACTTACAAAAATTGACTCACGTTGGATAAATGATTTAAATCTAAAGACACAAAATAATAAAAATCCTAGAGGAAGGTATGGGAGAACCTCTTGATGATATTGGTCTGGGGAAAGATTTTATGAAGAAGACTCCATCGCCAACTGGTTGTTGACTCCACCAACAAAAATAAATAAATGGGATATAATTAAGCTAACACTTTTCTGCATAACTAAAGGCACAGCAATTAAAGCAAACAGACAACCTTCAGAACCGGAAAAGATGTTTGCATGTTACTAAACTGACAAAGGGTGGAAAAGTAGGTTCTACAGAGAACTCAAATTAATCAACCAAAAAAGTAAAAACACTCTCATTTATCACTGAGCAAGAGATATGAACAGAAACTTCTCAGAGGAAGACAGATGAATGGACAACAAACACACACAAAAAAACTCATTGTCCCTAATTATCAGACAAATGCGAATCAAAACCACCTTGAGATATCACCTAACCCTAGTAAGAATAGCCCATATCACAGGGTCCCAAAGCTGCAGATGCTGGTGCAGACTTGAAAAGAAGAGAAAATTTCTCCATTGTTTGTGGGATTAACAGTGATTATATGCTGCCTGTATACAGAATAATATAGCTTGTGATTATATGTTGCCTGTATACAGAATAATATAGCCTGTGATTATATGTTGCCTGTATACAGAATAAAATAGCCTGTATGGGAAAGAAGCATGGAGAATCTTCAAAGAACTCAAAATAGACCTTCCATTTGATCCAGCAAGTCCATTACTAGGTATGTATGCAGAAGAAAAAAAATTTATTTTTACTATAAGGATATACGTACTAGAATGCTTATTGCAGCTAAATTCACAGTCAACAAGATGTAGAATCAACCCAAGTGCCCACCAACTCATGAAATGATTAAGAAACTGTGGTATAGGTATATCATGGAATACTATTCAGCCATTAAAAAGATAGGTACTTTACATCTTTGTACTAATCTGGATGGAACTGGAGAACATTCTCCTTAGTAGGAGTACAGTATCACAAGAGTGGAAAAGCAAGTATCCAATGGACTCAATATTAATATGAAACCAGTAGATCAGTGATTTTTAACAGGTGTGCCATAAGAAGGATTGTAGGTGTGCCATGAAAAATTTTAAAGATTATTAATTGAATTATTTTTGAAAGAAGTTGAAAGCATAGTAAGTATGTTCTTCTTTTAATCCCCCCTTTTTTTGTTAGTATAGTTTAAGTGTGTCACAGAAGTTTAACTACAGGTTCAAGTGTGCTATAAGATAAAAAAAAGTTGAAAAACATGGCAGTAGATGAACAAATACATGACCACACAAGAGAAAAACACAATTAAACTCAATTGAAGGGAGAGAACGGGGGACAGGGGATAGGGGTGCAGGAAGGAGGATTGTTGTGCTCTCAGCTGATAGGCACAATGTAAGGCTATGTGGCACATCCCCGGGTTAGAGGCACAACTACAACTTGGACTTTACCTAACAAATGTAAACAACGGAACCTGATCATCTGTACCCTCACATTAATTTAAAATTTGAAAAAAGAAAATGAACTAAGGAAAACGTCTAGTTTGATTCCTTAAAATATGAATTTCAGGCACCAATACAAAACATGAGTGTTATTTTAAAAAACTGTAGGGAAAATAATCACAATAAATATAAAGACAAGGGTTAATATCCAGATCTAAGTATCTAAATTTAATAATAGTGAGGACAAATGCTAAAATAAATAAAATCCTTATTATAGTACTGATATTACCTGAAGCATTAATTCTAAGCATGTAATCATTTAGTAATTTAGAGACTGATCAATCTATAGTCATTGTTGAAGCCATCCTTTACAAAATTAATAAAGGCCTACAAAGTGGGAGCTGTGGTAGGGGCAACACATGTAACTGGCCATTGTTCTTTAGCTTGCTTTCCTATAATTTCTTCTCAAAGGACAGCATTGTCAGTAAGTCATCTAACATAAAGTCACCCCTCCACACAATGGTGTGCTGGGCCCCATTGTTTGGTTCTTGCCTGGCCACCTGTGGTTTAACTTACTTTTTTAAGAGCTTGTTTTTCGGAACTTGAAAAGCACTAAACACTCTCAGCATCTGCCAGACAACTTTCCAAGAAGTCAGATAAAACCAACCTATCAGAAAACAACCTCCATTATCATTTCACAACAACGAATGCTCTGCTCTTTATAACACCAATGAAAGACCAACGACTCATCCTCGGGGTGGCGTTCCTTCCTCCTTTTTGCCCTTTCTTCCCTTGCAAAGTAAAATAAACTCCTTGCTTTAAGCCTGCTTCTGTCTTTGAGTCAAGAATTCTTAGCCTGTGGTAGGGATAACCTAATACTTAGTGGCGGAGAGTCATACAGTTGATGATCAGAAAGACTCTAAGCTTTCTTCAATGCTCCCAAGGATAACATCACCCTTGTGAAACCTAATGCTAGCTTTGGACGTATCTTCCAAGTCCCGCATTCTGCTGGAATGACTGACCTGCCCAGACCAGTGGTCCATACTGAGGAACCCACTCAACTGGTATTGTGGCTACCACCCGAGAACCGATTTAGCAAAGAAGACACTTTCTACACCCCATGGTTGCACCCCATGTGGAGCCCAGCCAATTGGCAGACTCATTGCCTAGCCTTTTGCTTGCCAAACTATCTTTAAAAGCCCTTTTCTCCCAAATTTTCAGGAAGATGGATTTGAGAAATTCTTCCAGTTTCCTCGCATGATGCCTGTGATATTAAACTCTTTCTCTGTGGTAAACCCGCGGTCTATTGGCTTCCTCTTGAACAGAGGGCAGTGAACTTGGCTGGGCTGTAACATTGTTGCTCCTACTGTTAAAACATTGCCATTATAGTCAGTACAGATTATAGAAAGAGATGACTTTTGTATGTTATCAGTATCAGTATCATTATCAACACCATTATTGCTACATATTTTTTGTCAAAAAAACAGAAGATTGAATCTTTTTATTAAACATCATTTTTATTAATATTTTGAGATAACTTCTATAACAGACGTGTGCAGAGTTTTATTTTTAAAGCATGGCATTGATTTTACATGTAAGATGACAGATTTCCCTTATTTCGACATTTTCTATCGGTATAAAGGAGTTTAGTTTTCCTACACGAGTAAATTTACAAGATTGGCTAGTAGAGGAACAAAGATTTAGGCAACACACAGTATGATTTACTCTGTATCTATTTCTTAATCTGATTTGGGTTAATTATTGCGGTGTCTAGGAAAAGCTGATGAATTGTCATCATTGCAACGGAGATGAGATTAAAAACGGAATAGTGATGCTTTGATAGACCTAGGAAACTTGAGCTTGAGCTTGTGTGAAGAATGAATGTGAAATTTCAACTGAGTGAACAAACAGCTGGATTCAAACTAAAGTGATTAGAAGTTCATCTTATAACATCAAAATATTTAGATCATTGATTTATTGGTAGACCTACCTGAGGAAACAAGAAATAATGACCTGTCTACCGTAAGTTTTTGCAGCATTTTCAGTAAACTGAAGTGATGGCTCTCAGTGATTCCCTTCTGATTTATAGTAATCATTTACTTTCCATAATGTTATGATGTTTGACTTTATTACTGATTGATAAGAGCCCAATTCTATCCTTTCCATTCCTGTAAACTTGTCCTCAGTTAAACTATACAAAGAGGTAAATGAGTGCATCAAAAATATTATTTCTATAGTAGTAAATGAAAATGTGCCAGGATTAGTGTAAGATAGACAGATTCATACCCTGACAACTTTTAAGAAGAATACTCTCTATCACACAGGTGGTTTTGAAGTCTTCTATACATAGGAGTAGATGGATTATTGATTACAAGATTTATCTGTTGTTGTAGGCATGAATAAATTTACCTTCAAAGTCCTCAAACGTATGACTTTCTTTGTTTATGTGTTATAAATTAGTAGTGAATATGTTCTGAAGTAAATGAAATAACATTCTTTGCCTTTTTAAGTCACATAGATTTTGGTTGTAATTTTTATGTGTTTGGTTTGTTACTTTTCTTATGCAAAGCACTTTTATCGCAACATTTCCTCTGTGAAAACACACATTAATAGATGAGAGAGTTGGGGCTCAAATAGTTTAATAAGTTTGCCTAATGTGACAGGAGCAATGAGGCCAGTCTTAAATTATAAACCTCTTAATTCCCAGCCCCCAGTGTTCTTTATTTTCAGATTCTAATATTGTACCTTGAAAAGTAAAGAATTAAGAGGGTTTTTTAAAGTTTAAAATTTCTCTGTCTTCTTTGTATCATTGCTTCCTTCTTAGATTGTCACATTGCCTCAAATATAGGTGAGAATTAAGCTCAAATCCATACTTCCCCCCCCTGAAACATCATTTGGTGCCAAGAACTGTGCTACATATGTGTAGAAAAAATGACTAAAACATTATGTCGTCCCTCAACATACTGTTTTGTCTGGAGAAAATAAAATTCCATCATGTGATACAATGATAATACTAGTAATAGTAGAGGTAAAATAAATATTATCGTAACTCCTATTCTTCCGAGATTTTGTAATAGTACTTTCCGACATTCTCTGTATGTG